>CM064490.1:26729954-26834794 GCA_032716605.1 Paralithodes platypus
TAGTTCTGTGCCTGTGTATACTGATGGCTCTAAATCTGCCTCCGGTGTTGTTTTTGGTGTTGTGCTTCCTGACTTCAGCCATGGAGGTAGTCGTTCTTCAGCTGCCGTCGGTTTTGGAAAACTGATGGAATTGTCTGCTATCATTTTAAGCCTCTGAAATTAGTGTTTGCTCACCACAACAATCATCATTTACTATTTTTAGTGATTCCCTCAAGGCTCTGGAATCGTTTTAAGTCTTTCCATCCTATAGTTGTAGCGATTTAAGAGTGGCTGTTTCTCATTCTATCCGAGGGAAAAAGAGTGGATTTTGTTGGGTCCCTGCGCATGTTGGTGTCAAAGGTAATGAAAGGATGGATGCTTTGGCAAAAGCTGCAGCTTTGAGACCTTCCAAAAATGTAAATTACCCTCTGCTGCTTCTGATCTGCGTACTCCTCTCATGTTTGCTGTGCGTGCTTGTTGGCAGGCACGGTGGGATTGTGTTACTGTAAATAAGCTCAGGGAAGTTACCAAATTAGTCTCGCCAAGAGCTTGCCCTACCATTCCTCGCAAATTGGAAACTGCTTCGGCACGCCTCCGCATTGGACATACCAGACTAACACACGAGTTCCTTATGTGTGGAGGTTTGTACCGCCGTCATGCGATGACTGTCTAGTTCCCCTTACTGTCAGGCACTTGCTGGTTGAGTGTCCCAGTTTGGTCGAATTACGCCGGAGGTGGCTATTGCGGCACCAGAAGGCAGATGGTACTTACTGTCTCTCTTCGGTGCTTGAAGGAGAGGCTGGTTCTCCTGGAGATGATGTGTTTTTATTTTTGAAAAAGGCTGGCCTCTTCAGTTTTTGTGATTGCATGATTTTCCTTTGATATCTAATTTTATGCGTGTTTTTACGATTTTAGTTTTACCAAAATATGTTAGCGTGTTCCGTGCCATATGACCTTGTTGTTGCGGTGCCAAGATTTCTGTCAATAAATTGAATTCTATCTAAGTAATGGTACCCTGATGCGCAAGAATAGACCTCCCAATGTGCCTGATGAGCCCTGGCAAGAAGTGCATCAAGTAGTTGTGCCACATAAGTATAGAGTAGACATCATTTCCATTGCTCATGACCTTAGTGGTGGACATTTGGGTGTCAACAAGACTTTTGACAAAATTCTCAATGATTTATTTTGGCCGAGGATGAAACAATCTGTGAAGTCTTACTGTAAAACTTGTCATGTGTGTCAACTTGCTGGGAAACCCAACCAACCCATCAAGCCTGCACCTTTAACCCTTAATTAGCGGCGAGCAACATAAGTCGAGTTAAATAAAGCTGGACTATGTGGCGGCGCTCGACATAACTCGAGTGGCAATTTCAGCACGTAATGTGGCTGAGAGAGAGAGACAAGTGGTGGGCAGGATACTAGCGAGCGTTATGACTTCTCCAGACCACCGCGGCGAACCTACTGACACAAATCTCAGCTCCCTCCCTCCCTCTCTCACTCGCTACATACTCAATTATGTACCGAAAGTACCCGCATTACCTGCTTTTTGCACTCGCGTTGCACGGTTATTGCAAGAAAACTATCCATCATACAAGGATCGTTATGGTGTCATTCGAAAGCTCTGTTTATGCCCTTTCAGGGATAGGTACTTGTTTTACGTTCTGGGTCTTATTTAGGCATGAAAATGATCACGGTAAACAGCCCTATTTTGGCTAAAAACACCCCGCTTGGGCGGTACACATAAATAAACCGCATAGGCCGCTCGTAAGGTGTTAAATCCCATCCCTGTAACGGATGAACCGTTCAGTAAAATCATAATTGATTGTGTAGGACCTTTGCCAAGAACCCGTAGTGAGAATGAGTACTTGTTGACTGTCATGTGTTCCACCACTAGGTGTCCAGAAGTGTTCCCCTAGAGGCGTATAACATCAAAGAATGTAGAAAAGGCGCTTAGTAAATTTTTCACCCAGTATGGAATACCCAGTGTGGTACAGTCTGATTTGGGAAGTAACTTTACCTCTCAGCTCTTCAAGCAAACCATGGAAGAGTTGGGAGCACATCAGTACCATTCCACTGCCAGTCACCCACAGTCCCAGGGGGCATTAGAGAGGTTCCATCAGACCCTCAAATCCGTGCTCACTAAATATTGTGAAGAAAACAATGCCGACTGGGATGAGGTCATCCTTTTGTGTTGTATGCTGTAAGACGCAGGGTACAAGATTCTCTAGGATTCTCACCATTTTCCCTAGTTTTTGGCCATGAGGTCAGAGGTCCTTTGAAAGTGGTTAAAAGATACTTGGATCAATGCTAACTCTAATAAACATCTTCTCACTTATGTGCATCAATTTAAATCTAGACTGAGATCTGCAGTAGAACTAGCTATGAATAATTTAGAGAAGTCTCAAGATAAAATGAAAGTGCAGTATGATAAGACTACAGTTGCCAGATTCATTTCAGCCAGGAGATCTAGTGTTTGCTTTTCTGCCTATGCCTTAAAAGCCGCTGCAAAGCAAGTACCATGGTCCATATGTTGTGCTTAAGAAAACAAGTAATGTGAATTATGTTTTTAAAACTCCTGATCGTAGGAAGTCAGAAAGACTAGTACATGTTAACCTGCTGAAAGCCTATCACTGCAGAGATCCAGATAAGGTATTAAACTTTGAATCTGTAGCACAATTTGAAGGTGAACTAGAGGATTTAAAGATCAAGGAGCATAATGACATCCAGTTGCCTCTTGATAACAAATTGCAAACTCTGACTTCTTGACTAACCCCCATTTAAAATTCCAGCACTTGTTGTCTGACCAAGGTGAAGACTTGGAGTACCTGCTTTCAGAGTTTCCACAGCTGTTTGGTGACGTTCCCCAGCAGCGTCCCCTGGTGGAACATGATGTGGTCATGCGGAGGGGGCCACTCCCATCAACAACATCCCTACCGCGCCAATCCAGAGAAGCGTGCGGCACTTCAACAGGAAGTGGACTTCCTACTCGCCCATGGATTGGTGGAACGGAGCGGACAGCGAGTGGGCCTCTCCATGCCTACTCGTGGACAAACCTGATGGCACATTTAGGATGTGTACGGATTATCGCCGGGTAAACCAACTCACCCGCCAGGACTGCTACCCTCTGCCACGGATCGACCGACCTGTTGGACTGTTTGGGAGGAACGAAGTACATCTCCAAGATTGACCTGCTGAAGGGTTACTACCAGATAAAACTATTGGAGAGAGCGAAGAGAGTGTCTGCATTTGACACCCAGGACGGGCTATACCAGTACACCGTCATGCTTTTCGGTATGGTGAATGCACCCGCCACCTTCCAGTGACTGATCCACCGGGTGACAGATGGCCTCTCGGAACGTGCAATCCTACCTCGACGATATCGTGGTCTACAGCGAATCCTGGCACGATCATCTTCACCAGCTACAGAATCTCTTCTCCAACTTGGCCAGGGCGGGACTCACTGTCAACCTTGCCAAGAGTGAGTTCGGCCATGCCAAACTAATCTTTCTTGGTCACGTGGTAGGAGAAGGCAAAGTCAGCCCTATTTCTGCCAAAGTCGAAACCATTTCTACACTGCCTATTCCCCAGGACCGCAAGACAGTAATGCGCTTCTTGGGTATGGCTGGGTACTATCGAAGGTTTGTACCCAACTTCGCTGACCTCTTCCCCCCCCCCCCCCCCCCCCCTAACAGAAGCCATTTATAATTCAGGTGGATGCTAGTGATGTTGGTGTAGGAGCAGTTTTGTTACAGTACAGTGATGCTGAGATTTTGGATCCAGTTTGCTATGCATCCAGTAAACTCAAAACCTTATCAAAAACAGTACAGCACTATTGAAAAAGAGTGTTTTGCCTTGCTCTTTGCAGTGGATAAGTTTAATGTATATCTTAGTGGTTCACATTTTTCCGTGAAACTGTTTACTGATCACAACCCCCTGAAATTCTTGTATAAAATGAAAAACTCGAATCAGCGGTTAATGAGATGGTGCTTGGCATTGCAACCATATAACCTTGAAATTCACCACATGAAGGGAAAGAACAACATTATCGCGGACATGTTGTCCCGGAACTGAATGAGAACAATTTTAGTTGTTAGAGCTATTTTACCAGCAATGATTTGTAAGTTTGTTAATGTGATTTGGTTTTGGTTTATGGTTTGGTGAATGGTATTAGGTTAAAACATTTGTATTACGGTTTAGATTAAGTTTCGCTTCTCTTCTAAATCTCTTTGTGAGGGAGGTGTTAAGGATTTCGATTTCATTAAAGTGTCACTGGTTGTAATTGAGGTATTGTGCTTGTTATGGTGGGTACGATCTTTAATTATTTATGATTGAACATCGTATGCAATGTTATGAGCCTGGTATAATTAATTTGACCTGTAGACAGCTTAGTTTCATATATAAGAAAATATTATTGTCCCTGAGTGTACAAGCAAGAGTGGAGTGGTATTGGGAGGCTTCTTGCAGCCTACCCCCCTTTTCTCCACATTCCATTCTCCCCCCTATACCTCTACTCACGTACCCCTACTCACTTTCCCTGCCTTTTCTCCAACTCCCTTTCTCTTCTTCGTTGCCTGATGTACGAATTATATTGATTATACCTAGGTAATAATGTATTTGGCTTTTCTAATCATAAGTATTGTTTATACGATATATCATAGAGTTCTTGGTAAAAGTAATACTTTAATTCAGCAAGTATATAATGAGTTGAGATTAATGCAATTAGAGAGGCTGGTATCAGAGCCAGGTGAGCGAAGGGTATATAAGCCGCTCGTAACGTAATGGCAGGTAGTGTATTCTCCACCACCATCTTAAGTTTGCCCTGAGTTTGTTTGTAAAAGAGTCACCATGAGTTGAATAAGTATCGTCTAGGATTTTTTTTTTATGTTTATTGATTGCTTTCACTTACTCTCTTGGAGGGTATTTATATAACTATATATTATTTTTCTTAAGAGTGTCTTCATTATTTCACTTCAATGTTTCTCACTTTGATATTTTCACTAGAAGTAACTTTTGTGTATAATTAATCATGTAAATAAATTATAATTTTTTTACATAATCTTTACATTTTACCTTTATGCTAATATATTATTCTTTAGATTGTTGGGATAAATATAAGTCAAAGTAACTAAAGATAACTAATTCTGAACGAGTGATGAGAAAGGAATAACTTTGGGTTTTTTAGGCTAATACAGCCATTTGATATCAACTGATATTTTATGAACTTGCCACATCTTTTCACCTACCATGGTTTTAGTGACTACAAAGAGAGTTGCTAGTTTTTGTGGAAGTTTAACATGCCACTTCTTCTTGACTGAAACTGATAGTCATATTTTCCGCATTTTGTGAGGCTAAATAATAAGTCCTCGTTTTGTGGTTTTTAGTGGAATGTGTCTTTATGTTATGGGTTCGAACCCCGCTCGTTACGTAACAATTTTTCTCAAGTGTTATTTCACCTTTAAATAGTTGTATTAATTACTTGTATTGCTTTTATTGATATTGTCTGGATTCCCTTAAGTTATGAAACTGATAATTATTAACCATTTCCCGTGATCTTGAGAAAATATTAATTCATTTGTGATATCACTATTTCTACCTGCATTGCTTCAGTAAAGGTATATAGTTATTGATTTGTTCACTTGCATATTTTCTGATAATCTTAGTGCATTATATATTTTTATTGCTCGTCCTGAAGAGACTCATATTATTTGTTATAATATAATACTTAATTTTAATTAAACTAAGAATGTTTAATCTAGTTTTCCTTGAACCTGGATATTTTGGAGAGAGTTTTGACATCAGTTTTGAATTTCATATTTAACCTATTGTTTGTGTCATTTCACCTCGCCCAGAAACATAACAATATATATATATATTTACTTAGTATTCATCATGTAATAGCGTAGATAACATCCTAATTGACGATGATCAGGAAAATCCTCTTTATATAACATACACATCCAACTTCACGACATTGCCCTACATCGCTATCCTCTATCCATAAAACACTACTCTTCCCACTACATATCATACATGTAACACCATACACTTACCTAATAAATATGGCAGTACAATTGTTAAGAGGAAACCTGGTGGTCCCTCGGATATCCACCCCCGGCAGAGTTGGGTCATTGACGCAGGGCCCTCCCGGTCGTCATCATGCGACTGTGTCAAGAGCATTGCAACGTCCCAAAGCTGCTTGTCGGTGCAGCTTTTTCTTTAGTAATATAAGGGGACTTCACTCTAACATCAATTCTGTACACCAATTTCTTCAAACAGAATCCCCTACTCTCCTTTTTTTGACAGAGACTCAAGTAACATCCACATCTGACACGTCTAGATTTAATTTTCCAGGTTATCAACTGCTCAAAAATTTTAGACCTAAAGGAGGTGTATGTTGCTTCGCAAAATCTGAAATTGCCCTGGAGGAGGTTACTAGTTTCAATTGTCCCTATTTTGATTATTCTATATACAAATTAATTTCTGCTGGTAAATTTAAATACATATGTTGCATCTACCGTTCCCCAAATACTCCTCCAGAGCAAAGTCTTTTTGATTCTCTGTCCTCACAACTCAGTGTCCTCAACTTAAATGCTTCTTCTGAAATCACTGTGTTGGGTGATTTTAATGTCCATATTGTTGAATGGCTCACTCATTCAGCCAGGACTGATGACGCTTGTCTTGAATGCGAGCTATTTGCAGACTCATTTAATCTCACTCAACTAGTCAACCAACCCACCCGTGTACCAGATATTCCTAATTATAATTCCCACCTACTGGACTTATTTTTAACAACCAATTCAGAAAATGATGATGTTACAGTGAGGTCCCCGCTTGGATCTTCTGATCACTGTCTGATACAGGCCACCTGCCTATCACCTACCACACCTTCCCACTCTGAACCTGTTTTGGTGACTAAATGGCATTACGATAGGGCAGACTGGGAGGGTCTTCAACGTTTCTTTATTGATATTCCCTGGACCTCTTTCTTTTCTAATGATGCACACTCCACCTTGAGTAACATACAAGATTTTGTAAAAATTGGAATGGAAACTTTTATTCCTCATCAAAAGTACAGTAAAAGATCTAATTCACCTAAATGGTTTGACCATAATTGTGCTAGAGTAACTGAACAAAAAGCAATAGCCTACAATGCATACACGAGATCAAAAACACATGAAGCCTTTAATTACTTTAGAAACATCAGAAATCATGCCAAAACTGTATTATACCTAACTAAATCAAACTTTCTCCAGAAGCAGGCAAATAAACTTCTAAATAATCCAAATGATAACAAAATATGTTGGTCTACTCTTAACTCCATTCAATTCCAACTTCACTACTGCTTCATCCATTCCACCATTAAAATCTCCGACTGGCAATCTTGTAAGTGACCCACGAGGTAAAGCTAACCTTCTTGCAGATATGTTCTCCACCAACTCAACCTTAGATGAAATAAATCAAGATGTCCCTGTACTTAATTTTAATACACCTGAAATTCCCTCACTTAAGATCCACACCTGACATGTCAAAACTATTTTGCAGAATCTCTCAGTAGATAAGGCTCCTGGTCCAGATGAAATTCCTCCAATAGTACTTAAGAATTGCTCCTTGGTGCTTGCTCCTGTATTGACAAAAAATGTCCGTCTGTGTACTCATACCTCATGCTTCCCAGTACCCTGGAAAGAAGCAAACATCCATCCAGTTCCTAAAAAAGGTGCCTTTCAGATCCATCAAACTACAGACCAATAGCTATAACTTCCACTCTTGGTAAAGTCTTTGAAATTATATTAAATAATCACATAATTAAGCATCTTGAGAATAATAAATTAATCAGTGATAGGCAATATGGTTTTAGACGATGTCGATCAACTGCAGACATTCTTTGCCTTCTTACGCATCAAATCAACCAAGCTACAGACCAACATGGTGAAACACATACAATAGCACTGGATATATCAAAGGCATTTGATAGAGTCTGGCATCAATCCTTATTGTCGAAGATGTCACACTACGGCCTTGCATCATTAGTTCCACTAATTTCTTCTTATCTTCATAACAGAAAAATATGTGTAATGGTGGATGGCCTTTATTCTCAATTTCACTCAATAAATGCTGGTGTTCCCCAGGGATCAGTTTTGGCCCCAACTCTGTTCCTCATTCATTTTAATGATCTCATATCTACCACTCATAATCCAATACATTCCTACGCAGATGACTCAACACTCCACAGTTCCTTCACATTTACCAATTCTTTCACCCAACCCGATCTTATAAATTCAAAAATAAACTCTGAAATTTCTCTGAACCAGGACCTGGATGGGGACAAAAGAATCTAGTTTCCTTTAATGCACAGAAAACCAAGTACATTCAATTTTCTAGCCGACAGAATCTCACTGACTCCCATATATTAATGATGTAAATATTCCCACTTCCCCTAGTATTGACATTCTCGGTGTAACATTAACTACTAACTTGAGCTGGACACATTATGTTAGAAGCATTGCTAAGAATGCCTCTAAAAAAACTGGGACTCCTGTACAGAGTTCGAGAATTCTTCACTGATGAGCAGTTGGCCTTGATATATAAAAGTCATGTGCGTTCTCAGATGGATTACTGTTCACCTCTGTGGGGTGGAAGTGGAGTGGTTGCATTGAGGCAGTTGGACAAAATTCAAAATAAAGCTATTAGATTAATCAATAACCCTGCAATCACACAGGACCTTCCTACATTATCCATACGAAGAAACGTTGCATCCCTTGCATTATTCTACAGATATTTTCGCAGCAATTGTTCCGAGGAACTTGCTTCAATTGTGCCGCCTCTCCACATCTTTCCCTGTAGAACTAGGGCAGCTGAGAGCGCCCATGAATTTACACTTTCTCCTCCACAATGCAGAACTTCTGCTTATCAGAATTAATTTATCCCCAGAGCTACTACTCCTTGGAATTCACTTCCCTCGAATTGCTTTCCACAAACTTACAATCTACAAATGTGTAAATCCAGTTGTTACAAACATTTTATTAATGGAGGATGCCTTTAGGCACATGGACCTTTTTGTTATATCTGTGTGTTTCCTTCCTCCGTTGATTGTCTCTTAAAAAAATAAAAAATAAAAAATTATATATATATATATATATATATATATATATATATATATATAGCCTACTGGATATTCATTAACTTCTTGTATTTCCAGAAAGACATCTAGTAACTTTTTTGGCATGTGACGATGGTTATACAGTAATATTGGCTACAACGTTTATATAATTACCCATATAGTCATCTCCATCAATAAACCAATTTATCAAACATGTCAGGCAGTCTTGCTTCAGTTCAGATAAACGCATAATTTATATATGGCCATTATTAGTGGATTGATAATGTTCAACAAGCCGAATATGTTGGGGGTGAAGCTCCCTACATGTGTATAATTCACCAGTCTAGTTCACTCTCTCCTGTTCAGTGAAATGCGTTAGACCAGTCCTCATCATCATAATTGCTGAGGGGCACAGGGCCTTGGGTGGGGCTTTGGTTTCCCGGTTGTTTCCTCACTCCCCGCCTTGGAGTGGCTTCGGTCACTTGGGCTATATTATTTGTGGGGGCTCTCGGTTATGGCCTTGGCATTGCTCAGGACCTTGGGGCTGCTCGGTCAGACAGCCTGGGGAACAACAACAACAACAACAACAACAACAGGTTTAACATTGAACATTTTATAATTTAAAACAGAGACCCTCTCTCATAATTATGTTCCCATTTTTGGAATATATATTTTCTACCGCAACAATGTTATCATTGTTTTCTATATTATCTCTTGTATATTCAACTCTAGTCCGATAATGCCCATTCAGTAACTATATATATTTATGTTGTTAATATTCGTCTACATTTTGTACATTTATTTCCAATGTTTATGTTCCCAAGTCGCCATACATCCGTGCATTGTTGTGGTTGTTCTCATCAATCCCACAACCCGGAAACAAGACCCAAGGTTAGCATATCAGATTCAATTTATAATTATCATTCAACTGTTTTCGGAGTATACAATATTTAAATAATTAAACTTAATAAAATATTATGTGGGTGTAAGTTGATTTTTTTTTTTTTTTTTTTTTTTTTAATAGATTTGTTAGTTTACATTTAGAGTTTGTTGCCTAACTAGGGTCTTTGGAGAGGAGTTATATTTGTTATTAAACATAAACAGTAATGAATCGTAAGAAGTAATTAAAACACTGAAACTTGGACATAATCATATATGAGGATAGATTGTAAATTAATATATCATAAGCTATAGTAGGTTAGTAGAAGTGATAGGGAAGTGAACCAATTGGAATAATTATAATGATGGTTATATTGTAAGACACGCCAAGGGTTATTTAACGGTTGGGGTGAACACAATATGAATATGTAGTATATGTAGTGTATGTAATGATGCTTATGGTACAATTTGGAAAAAGACAACACCTTGAGTATATTTAATATAGAGCATGGAATATAATAGTTAAATAATCCAATCTATATCATTAACATAATGAACCTTTATCACACTCATACATGCTTTATGCAAATATTATAATAAGCCAATTAATATCAGCCTGCCTGATGGGGTGGCTTAAACTAATCAAAACTCTTGCAGTCCAGAGTCATAAGTCTTAATTGCGGTACTTCAACGAAATTGATGAATGCGTTGAAATGCCAGAAACCTTCACGTTATCGAAGGTCTTACACTAAACAGCAGAACATATTATACTTAACCCATTCAGTACCAGGGCCGTCCTTTTCATCATATTTTTTGGTAACTATTAGACGATTTTACTCAGCTTAGGAATGATGTCTAGCAATATTCCGGTTTCAACCTGTATCAACCAACCATTTTATACTACCACAGGGCAGGTGCCTAACCCCGAAAGGGGTTGAAATAGGGGAGTTATCCCCCCCCGCCAAAGGAGCTTTCTAGGGCCTTTCCTACCTGATGCTGGAGGATTGGGTTCTAGTGGTGATGGTCTGGTCTATCAAAGTGAGAATTAAGGGGAGGTTTTTAGTGTTTCCTAGACTTCCATCAAGCTTGAAATTACACCCCTTGACTCCCTTTCAAGATAAATTTGTACATTTTTGGGTAGAAAAATGTCCCGGGCGAAGGCCGGTTCCTCTTAAATTACAGGCTCGCTATCGCTCGCCAGGAAAAAATCGACACCTAAATGGGACGAAAGGTATTAAAAGCGACATAAATGGGGTGAAACTTCTTAAAATCGCCAAGCTAATGGGGCGAACGTTTTATAATATCAAAAGCAATGGGGCTAAACATGAGGGAGAAAGGGGTCAAGAAAAAAATCCCTCAAGTGGAGATCTCCCCTTAAGCGATCTCTGCCATACCCATAGCTTACTCTGGCTGTTCCTTTAACTTGTATATTTTCTAGATTTCAAGTGACGGCGTCTCTTCCATGGATTGACCTCCCAATCTACAAAGATTGGAAGCCAAAGCGTCACATTTTTCCTTTGCCCCTCAACATTCTCTTCATAATTGCTGAGGGGCAGCAAGGCCCTGGGTGGGGCTTTGGTTTCCCGGGCGTTTCTGCACCCTCCTCAGCTCCCCGCCATGGAGTGGCTACGGTCACCCAGGCTTTATTGTGGTCAGTAGGGAGGGTTCTGTAGGGGCACTCGGTTATGGCCTTGCTCGGAGCCTTGGGGCTGTACGGCCAGGCAGCTTGGGGAACAACAACAACAACAACCACAGATGATTTTTAAGCTGCATAATATCGTCTAAATGTAGCTAGAATAAAATTTAACACGTCGCTGGTACTCAAAAGGGTTAACATCACATCAACTGCACATTAACTCTTGAGATACTGACAGATATATGAACAGCCATACCTGCTTTAAGGGCGCATACCACCTTTTGAGGTGGGTTATTAACCTGGGAACAGCGAGAAAGCTCTTAAGAGGAATTACTGGGTGACGGCGGAAAAGCTCTTAAGAAGGAAGGCCTAAAAAAAAAACATTTTAAAAGTCACCAGTAGCACTTAACACCTTACGAGCGGCCTAGGCGGTATATAATATGTAGCCACCAGCGGGGTGTTTTTAACCAAAATAGGGCTGTTTACGTGATCATTTTCATGCCTAAATAAGACCCAGAGCGTAAAACAAGTATCTATCCCTGAAAGGGCATAAACAGAGCTTTCCAATGACACCATAACGATCCTTTTATGATGGCTAGTTTTCTTGCAACAACCGCGCAACGCGAGTGCAAAAAGCATGCAATTCGGCACTTTCCCCATACAATTCCGTATATAGCGAGTGAGAGAGGGAGGGAGGAGGTGGGATTCGTGTCAGTAGGTTCGCCGCGGTGGTCTGGAGCAGTCATACGCTCGCTACTCTCCTGCCACCACTTGTCTCTCTCTCTCAGCAACATTACGTGCTGAAATTGCCACACGACCTATGTCGAGCGCCGCCAGATAGTCCAGATTTATTATACTCGACTTATGTTGCGCCCCGATAGTTATGAGTTAAAACAAGATTCTTTTTTACTTCATATCACTCCTCCACATCCCCTTCCTCCCCCCTTTCCCCTTCCCCCTTCAATTATCACCTATTTTCCCTGTTATTCCCTAATTCATCGGTATACTTTCATGCTAACATTAGCAAACTGGTTGGAGGGTGTGCTTATGTGCCTAGCGAGTGTGTTTGCAGAGGTAGATGGTGGGGTGGGACTGTCAGTCATGCTCCAGAGCTCACGAGGGGAGGGGTTGCCTCACTGTGCTCCACATTTCATGTGCTCCATGTTTAGTCGTGATTTTGACCAGAAAAATTATATTCCCACTTGTTTTATTGTTGTTACAGGTTACTATCTTCATATTAAAGGTAAAATAGGCGCATATGAATAAGTAATAACGATATTTATCGTAAAATGACGATTAAAGGCAGGATTGGAGCCTAATATTGCCGCCCAGAACTGTGGTGTTCACTACACACAGCTCGCTTCTTATAGGTTAAAAAAAGGTCTGAACCTAATGCACATTTTACTGTATACTCACTCACATGTCTGCTACAAACTGCCAACTTTCAAAACTATACACTTAAAACAAATGGAAACAAAAACAAACTTCCATCCCATGCATGGGTTTTACTTAATGTATTATAGCGCCAAGCTATTTACTCTGAGGACAAATACAAAAATACAGATAGACAGCCAAAAGGATTGCGTACAAAATGGTTAATAGAGATTTGCAATCATTTCCTTTCTATACCCACAAAAAACTACAGGAACTTACTGAATTTGACTGTACACAATTATCATACATTCAAAATATCAGGAAACGTTAGATTCTAGCATATATTTTAAAGTTAAACTACCAAATTTTAGACAATTTAAAGAGCTTTTATTTGAGACCAAAATTATTAAAATTGGATAACTCAGTTTTGAGCTATAATGGAATATATGTGAATAACTTACTTCCGAGATATTCGCCCATAAAGTTGTGAGAGGGAGGTAAACGCGACCTTCATAAAATGTATGTTTTTAATCAATTAACCCCTACTGTACCGGCGACGTCTTTTAATATTTGATGTCAGCTATATTTAGACGGTTTCATGAAGGATATATGTTTGCTAAAATGAGTAATTGAGATGATATGTAGCCTTCTAATGGGTATATGTCCTTCCTAAGCTGAATAAAATTATCTAATAGTTGTCAGATCATGATGAAAAGGATGTCGCCGGTATTGCATGGGTTAATCATACTTAGAATGCGAATATCACTTTAACCCTCTCACGACCATATGACGCAGAGGATGCCAGATTAGCAATACTAAATAAAGTTATCTTACTTATAATTGATTACCTCTCCAAAATTAGTTTTCTGCCCACAGCTAACTCAAAGACAACTGCAGAGGTTGAAGTAACTTAACTAAAGGTTTCTAAATACCCCTGATGGTAACAAAGGCTTTAAAGTATCCCTAATAGGCTCAAAATTGCGTCAAGAACGTGAGACGGTTAATACTTTACCAGAGTGTTGCCAGATGATGGTCATTGTTTTTCCCACCTCCAACTCAAACCGGGAAAATGTTAACTTTTGGTATTAGTTTATGACCAACCAGTTACGGGCCCCATCGATGATTATTAGTGTGTTATCACTTTCATGAACGATGCTTTGTTGGTGTACATGTAATTATTGTGGCAAATTCACTATAAGTGAAATACGAGAAACTGTAATAAATCCCTCCCTGTCGATGTCCGCGCCACAATAATACACAATGGCCGTCCTTTGGAGCTCTTACCCTCGACCTGTCAATCGAACGTCACTACACCTAGCGGTCTTTTTAGGAATCATGAACCAATCACAATGCTTCCCATCACTCATGGAACCAATCACAGCCTTCCATCAAATTATCAACCAATCACACAGTCTTTCAGTCGTCACGTCACGCCCCTCGGTGAGCGGAGGCTAGGCTCAGTTCGAAGATGAAGGCGATGAGGTCGTATGTGTTTTGGGACAGATACCAGGACGTTTAAAATATTCTTTGACGTCTCGCCACAGTCTTTCTACATTTTGTGTATAGATGGCGGGATTCTCATGATTCAAGGAAGTTTAGGCTGTGAGTGTCTATTGCGGGGACATATAACCCCGTGATTTCGACGACGACCCTGATGATCCACTGGAACCGATCAAACTCCTCTCAACCTACTGCAACCTTTTTTCAGCCTCCCAACCTACTGCATCAACCTCTTCAGCCTCTCATCAAGGTATGTTATCGTCTAGGGGACATATACTGTACTAGGTGTTAGGTCAATGTTAGGTTAGGGTCTTTGGTTAGGTTAATGGCAAAACTTGGCTCGGATTTCAGGGATTTAGCTGGGGTGTGGGGGCGGCAGCCCCTACCCATAATACTAGGTTAGGTTAGGCTTATGTTAACCCCATAGTACTAGGTTAGGTTATTTGGTTAGGTTAATGACAAAACTTGGCTCGGATTTAATGGATTTAGCGGGGGTGTGGGGGCGGCAGCTCCCACCCATAATACTAGGTTAGGTTAGGTTAGGTTAGGCTAATGTTAAACCTTCTTACTGGGTTTTTCCACGTTGAAAAACAAGAAAACCCGAGCCAACTTTCGAAATGAGGTTACTGTGATATTGGGCTCTGAAAATTCGAAAAACCTGAGCCAAGTTTGGTCAAAACTTGGCTCGGGTTTTTCCATTTTCAGGTTTTGTTACTTTTAAATATTGTATTTTCAGAGTTCCTCCAATATTACCCATTTATTTACGTCTTTTACCCTGTAATTTCCTTGATCTTCATAGCCCTCCCCACTATCGAGGGCCGTGTCTTAAGATTGATGGATAATGGGAAAATACTAAAATGCGACGGTCCTCGGTATTAAACAACACTGTATATAAAAAAAAAAAAAAAAAAAAAAAATCGTAACTGGTTGGTGATCAATTTTTTACCGAACTTTGTCACTACCAAACCCGTGTGATAGGCCCTTAACACTCATTTGGTGAACGCGTTGTTACAATACACGAAACAGATACAATCAGACAAAATAGTAATAATGGGTAACCTGTGACCACCCACAACCCCCATCGTAGCCGTCCTGACCCTTTACCTGGTATCTCCCGTTTTAAGTATAATCACATATTTGGGCAAATCTAATTCAAATAGACTTTATTAGTTCTTGTATTTTGTCATTACCCAGTTCATATATAGTTGTCTTCCAAGATGTGCGGGGGCTAATATTTGAGAATAAATGGCAAAAAAGGATGGATACGACGTGTCACTGAGGCAAGATATATGAACGTATATAATGTATTGTGTGCAGTGTAAGTACACCTACACCTAGTTGTAATGATAATAAGATATACCATATAATAACTGAATTATATGCATTACTTAATATAAATATGATGACAATTCTCGTTCACATAAATTGTTAAAACAAATATATTTTATATAATATTTTGTTGTGTAATTAAGTATTGCGTATGAGAACATTGTAGACATATACAATTACTGTCAATTTTGTATCTTTATATTATAAAAAATGGATCCTGATAATTAGACTATATAGCTACTAAGAACTCAATCATGATACAGAGTTGACGTTAACACGAACATTGTATAACCATTCTTCTAGTTTAGGCCATAAATATTGTATACTGTCAAGACAACTCTTTCTTTCTCTCTCTCTCTCTCTGTTCCCATCATTATCTTCACTAACGATCATGTTCCACTGTGTCCCTGCCTCAAGCTGTCACTGACACAAAGAAACTTAATTTGGCGGCTGTGTAAGACATTGAGAAAGTTGGAAAGTGCAGTGTGTGATAATTTGGATTCTGAAAGGCGGCATAATTTCATCTTAGTTCATAATTTATTTACAGTTATGACTTCTGAAAGCAAGACAAAAAGAAAAGAACAAAGGCGAGAAAGGATAATGTTGAATCTCAGTGATAGAACAATGGGAAGCAAGAGCATGCATAAGAGAGTGTACGAGAATGAGGTGGAGGGACAGAGAGGGAAAGGCAGACCAAGAGTGAAGTGAAAGGATTGATTCAAGAGGTATATGAAAAATACGGTGCTGGTTGGGAGGAGGGGCGCCGGTTGATAGGCGACAGAGTACCTTGGGAGCGATTCATTTGTGGCCACCCCTTCCGAGATCATGGGGTCTGGCAATAGATTGTGAATACAGAGTTTTGCTTACAATTGGTTGTGTAGTATTCACCTTAACCCAGCAGCTACGGGGAGACTGTTAAGAGGTTTTACTGGGCGACTGCGGGGAGACTCTTAAAATCCTAGGCCTAAAAAAAAACTTTTAAAAGGCCCCAGTAGCACTTGAAACATTTGTTTATTCCCTCCATGCCTCATATCACTCCTCCACATCCCCTCCTCCCCCCCCCTTCAATTATCACTTATTTTCCCTGTTATTCCCTTATTCATTGGTATATTTTCGTGTAAACATCTCCACACCGATCCTAGGCTGTGGTCATGTGTGTGTCTATGTGTGGGAAAGTGAGAGAGAGAGATACAGGACTCAGTCACTCTCCAGGTTTCGAGAGAGGAGGGTGTGAGGCCGGCTGGCTCACAATTTTTGAATGAACCACTCGCTAACAATTCGCGATTTTGACCATAATAATAATATTCCCACTTGTTTTATTGTTGTAACATGTTACTATCTTCATATTAAATGTAAAATAGGCGTACATTGATAAGTATTAATTATAATTATGGTAAATTAAAGATTTTAGGAACGAATACATATAAACACCTACGCACAGGGATATGGTGTATACTACAGGGGCTGCACAGCTGAGAGGTTAAATGAAACAATTATTATAATGCTTTTAATTAAAAATACCAACAATAGAATATCGATGTTGCTGCTGTCATTAGTAATTCCCATATATTGCTCATAGTGACCACCAAGGCTTCTCCATACTACTTGAGATGACGGGGTTGCAAACAGCCAAGTTAGCAAGCCCATCAGATGTCCTCACAAACCACGGAGAGACAACAAACAAGAGCCAGACTTGCCAACATCAAGGAAAGAAAAACAAACAACGAAGTCTATCATCATAAATCAACGGCCTCTATGATCAACGCCATCTACCGAGACCTACGAGAACTGCAGGACCTCTTCCTAACCAATCTCCTGGGCTTCTTCCGGACCAATCACCTGGGTGTCTCCCAGGCCAAACACAAGGTCCGAGATATGGGACAAAGGCGTACCCAACACAGGACAAAGGTGTATCCAACACAAAAACCAGATTTGAATTATAATAAAGAGGAGTTTATGCTAATTCCTCATCAACATCCGATGTTCTATTTCAACAGTTGTGACCAGAATAACCACCTCTACAGTGCAGAAAATCACATATATCAACAGTAACAGATCAACAGAGAGTAAGGAAAGCTTTGCATACAACCTTAATAATAGATGAAAATACAAATTAAGACAAAACAATTATCCTGCAACCATGCAAGCTTTCTAAAATATGAATTTAGTATTAAGAAATAAATAAAAACAATATCCATGTATTCCTATGTAGATTATATTTTTAAGGCAATTATTAACTTCACAATAATTAAAAGATCAAAATTCACATGTCCTACTATTCCGAAAAGAATTAATCAAGACTCAATTTATCATCTGAATATTACCTGACCGAAATATATGATAGGTAGGCAAACACGAGGCAATATCTTCTACTAGCTCCAGGGCGATCGGAAGTATTATACACACATGTTTGCGGGAAGCAGGGTGGTGTGTTAGAGGAACTAGAAGTGACATTCTCTAGTTGTGTGTGAGAGCGGCAGTTCCCTCTGGTGCCAAACAGAAGGAAGAACTAAGAGTCTTACATCGACCAGATTCCCTCTCATGGACCTTGCTTCTCCTCATCACCCACTATCATAAGTGTCTCTGTGTTCATTGAGTTTTGGGAATTATTGTGAAGGTATATATGATATGTTAGTGTTCAATATAACGATATCCTAGAGGCCTATTCTGGACTCTCCTTGCCCCAATTTCTCTCTCGCATTATGAGAACAAAACACACGTGTGCCAATTAATTATATATATATAATATTCTGGGTTTAACGGATTTAAATTCCATACCAAATTTATATAATATTATATTTGCTAACTATGTTATATACCATACACTACACGTACTAATTTATGAGCACTCACAGATCTTATTCAGTTGTATTATTATTTATTGAGTGTCCAAGTTCGTAGTGAAGTGTACGAAGAGAGTATAAATTATCCTGCTTAGAAAACTAAATTCTCGGACAGTGTTCCGTCTAATTTTCATATAAAATAAATTATAATACAATTTATTCTGTGTTAAAAGTAAACAAAAACGTTCCATCGAGTTTATATAAATTTGTGTTCACTATTTCTTATCTATAATAATTGTTGTGAATAATTTGATCGACCACGTCATACGATTAAAATACCATTTTATCGTCAGTCCGGGAATTCCTATTGTACATCTCTGTGTATCACCAGCCTTTACTTTCGGCTATTATAAGTCACTACGTCGTTCTGTGTCTTTGTTATATTTGATATTTCATCTGCCTCCATTTCGGCTATTATAAAGGGGGTATCCCACTGTGCGATTTTTCAATGGCGAATGCCCAGCTACAGAGGGCGACATGATTTTTTTGTCTATGTTCCAAAAATAGCCATATTCGCTCCAACATTCTCCAATTGTCGCCAAAATCGCACAACGGTCGCCCTAGCGTCACCCATGTTCGCCCAGATTCACCCAGATTTGCCGTTAAATTTTAAGCATACCCAAAAAACGGCGGCGAACAGAAAATGTTGGCGAATGTTCGCCCTTTGTCTCAATTCATTCGCCCTTGGTCGCACTATAGTCGCACGATTTGCACCAATTCACCTTGATTCGCCAATTTGCAAATTCCAATTATTGGCAACGCTGCTTTTTGAACGAATAGGGCAACAGTAGCGCGCCAGTAGCGCAAATGCAGCGAATGTGTCGACGAATTATTGCCAATGCCATACGAATGACATGCGGCATGTGGCGAACTGAGGTAATAGGTGGGATTTTATGAGACTGTTGATGTGTCTCACTATAGTCTGTTTCTTTTCAACTGACGGTAAAAAATGCAAAGTTCCCATCAGGATTTCTCAGTTATTTTGATGATTTTGTAGTGAAATGTGGTGCTAATTATATAAACTTGGACTTAACCCCTTCACCCCCATAAATTTCATTCTGGCATTCTGACATTTTTCTATCAAATAATGTACAAATTTAGCTTGCTCTCAAAACAAAAAATATATATGTTGGGTCGCTACCGCTCACCAGGAAAATATTGAAACCTGGATGGGGGTAAAAGTCTTAAAACAGTAGGCTGAACGGGGCCGAACGGATACAAGGCAAAGAGAGAGGGAGAGAAATAGAAATAAACTAAAAACGAGGAAAGAGGGAGAGAAAGAGAAAACTAAAAGGCGAGGTTGGCTCAAGTGTTAGCCGTAATGCAAACATTGAGCCCACCTCGCTGTTTTTTTTTCTCTTTCTCTCCCTCTCTCCTTGTATCCGTTCGGCCCCGTTCAGCCTCCTGTTTTAAGACGTTTACCCCCATCCAGGTTTCAATATTTTCCTGGTGAGCGGTAGCGACCCAACGTATATATATATTTTTTTTTAGATCAAGCTAAATGTGTAAATTTTTCGATAGAAAAATTAGCCGGATTTCTCCATATAATGCTGGTTCGCTATCGCTTGCCAGGAAGATATCGATACTTGGATACTTGGATGCTTATCGAAAAATAAATCCATAATTGTATCTTGAGTGGGAATACACCTATTCCATAGATGCGCAGACACTCAGACATACCCACACAATTATATTTACATTTTGATTCGAGGGCATATGTTTTTGTAATAGACCTTATGTAAACGATATTGTGAACTTCGAACGAAAATATAAAACAAAGTTACTGTTCTCAATGGGACTGTTAATTGTTCAGAATAATTCGTCAGTATCATTGTTGTTCTCCCAAGTATTGTTCAGATATTCCGGGATAAGGCTTGTACACATTGATCCGTAGATACACACACACACAATGTCCAGCTTTTCCAAATTTCGCCTTTTCACATACACACACACACACACACACTCATTACAGCACACATACATGCACAGTTGCACACACACTCTACAACACATACACACACACAGAATGTCCAGCTTTTCCACATTTCGCCTTTTCACACACACAAACACACACACACACACACACACACACACACACACACACATGGCATTCGCCATAAGTTGCACAACCTTCGCGGTTTTATCTCATTACATCGTCCAACATTCGAAAAAAGTCAATCTCTGTGCATCCGCCATTTTCGCCCTTTGTCTCACTTCATCCGCCCTTAATCACCCTCAATTGTCGCACAACATTCGTCATTATCGCCAAAGAATGCGCCATAATCGTCCTTTGGTCATACTTCCGTCGTATTTCATTCGAGGAAATTCGTCTTTTTCGCTTACATTCGATTTCATTCGCTTCTGAAAACTCCATATTCGTCGTGATTTTTGGGACATAGGCAAAAAACACGGTCGCACGGCGGTCGGCATCGAAAAATCGCACAGTGGGATACCCCCTTAAGTCGCTATGTTGTTCTGCGTCTTTATTTGATGTTATAATTTATCAGCCTTCATTTCGGCTATTACCAGTCACTACTTCGTTCTGTGGAGAGAGAGAGAGAAAGAGAGAGAGAGTATATATTGCTCATATTCAAATAGCAAATCATAAAAAATATATAACATTACTAGTGAAGCATTGTACAACTAGGAATGTCCTGTGTTTGAGTGTGTGGGGAGACTAATGACGTGCCCGATTAGAAGGATTAGAGTAGGAGGAGAAGGTATAATAATTATATAGGGTTAACTCGGTCACATTTCCCTGGCCACTTTCCTCGGCAACTGTATTCTAGAATATCTAATATTAATTTTGGAAGCTTCTAAATATATGTTATTATTAGAGTGTAGATCATGGTCATTATATCATTCAAACTCAGTATAGTTGTCAATTATATACATAATAGCGCCTCATAGATTCATTGGAGAGAGTACAGCCAGCGTAGAATGACAAAAATGATCCATAATATTAGAAATCTTCCGTATGAAGAAAGGTTGAAGAAATTAGGTTTACATTCGTTAGAGAGATGCAGATTTAGAGGGGATATGATAGAGGTGTTCAAGTGGGTTAGTGGGATTAACAAAGGGGACATGACAAATGTACTAAAGCTCAGTGATAGCGAAAGAACTTGTACCAATGGTTTCAAATTAGATAAATTTCGTTTCAGAAAAGATATAGGCAAATATTGGTTTGGTAACAGAGTTGTAGATGGGTGGAATTGACTACCAAGTGCTATAGTGGGATCAAAAACGGTAGGGAGCTTTAAGATAAAATTGGATAAGTATATGGACGAGAAGGGTTGGGTGTGAAGGGGGATCAGCCGGGTCGGGCCAATCAGCGCTCTGCAGACCCCCGTAATCCTGCGTTAATCTCTAACCGTTTTGGTAAGATGATCCTCAGGGTATTAGAGTGTTGAGCCTATAATTGGGCTATGTAATTGGGGTTGTGTGGGACAAGGATCTGCCTTGCTTAGGCCAATCAGCTTTCTGCAGACTCCCATTTTCTTATGTTCTTATGTTCTTATAGTGCTGCCACAAACATAACTGTCGATCGAAAATTTCCGGAAATACCCTGTACCTGTGCAATGATTCCTGTATACATTTTATGACAACTACTCTAACCTCAAAAGTCCTACAAAATTATTATCACTCTTAATTTATTGAAATACTAACAAGAACATTGCTTATTTGAGAAATCGCCCCGCCGCGAGTTCGCCACGTTAAGGGGAGATCTCCACTTGAGGGATTTTTTTCTTGACCCCTTTCTCCCTCATGTTTAGCCCCATTGCTTTTGATATTATAAAACGTTTGCCCCATTAGTTTAGCAATTTTAAGAACTTTTACCCCATATTAAGACCTTTCATGCCATTCAGGTGTCGATTTTATCCTGGCGAGCGATAGCGAGCCTGTAATTTAAGAGGAACCGGCCTTCGGCCGGGACATTTTTCTACCAAAAAATTTAAAAATTTATCTTGCAAGGGGGTCATGGGGGTGTAATTTCAAGCTTGATGGAAGTTTAGGAAACACACTAAAAACCTCCCCTTAATGTCCCCCCTCCCCCCTCCCACCTAAAGGGGTACTGAAGAATTCCCACCTTTCTGTAATTTGTAATTTGCAAATGTATATGTTCTAACTTCAAATTAATTATAATACGCCGAGTATAGACTTCGAAAGAACTATGTGTGTGTGTGTGTGTGTGTGTGGTCTGCCTATTGACCCAAGGTATGAAGGTGTGAAGAAGTTAATTACCCCTACTAAGATAATAATAATAATCATAATAATAATAATATTAATAATAATAATAAAGTGTATTTCCACCGACAGTGGTTATTCTTCTTACATAGTATTTACAAATATAATTATATACAGTTGGGGTTTACTGTTTTCAAAGTAGATACAATATAGGAACTAATACATAATTTAGTGTTACATACAGTAGACAATTTTACAATTCATTAATACATGTGTTGTTAGTTGTGTATTCAGACCAGGTGTGACGGACCACAATTCCTAAGCTGTAATTACGAATACACCGTACCATGTAGGTCAGCTCAGATCTATGCAGATTAAGAGGGCAGATAAGCCTGTGGTAAATAGGTTAGCCTTTTTTTTTTTTTTTTAAGATTTATTCAGACATGGTGATATGTCCAAAACCGGGCCTTTGTCATTAGACGGCCCACAACTCAAAAACTAACCTGCTAAGCTATTTGACATTTTGAGCTCTGTGTAACAGTTCGAACTAGGCTGACCTGCTCAAGCTGAGCTAATATCATCGTGGTGGGGGGGTGTCTTGTACTGTCTGGATGAGTAGGTCTGGGTTGTCAGTCCAGGACTTTCTGATGAGCTGTGTTGCAACCTGGATTGCACTGGCATCTGCTGGATCGGTCGTAGGTATGTTGTTTCCTGCTCTTAAGGGTTCGGTGTCTTCGCACTCCAGCAGCCAGTGAAGGAGCGGTAGGGTTGTGTTTGTCTGACAGTGTTTGCAGTCCCTTGCTTCCGGCGTCTTTAATTGCCAGTTGCATTTGTAGCCGAGTCTGAGTCTATGGATGTTGACTCTTACTGCCCTGGGTGTGTTACTGGGAAGGCTGAGCTGCTGGTAATTTGTTGCATTTCTGTACCAGTTGCATGAGAAGGATCCTCTGCTTGTTAGCCCTCTGTGATACTCCTTGCAGAGCTGGTCCTCCTTGTTCCTGATTTTCGCTTTTACCAGGGAGAGGGATGGTCTGACTGTATAGGTAATTTGGGCTATTTGGGTGGCTGACTTGGCTGCTTTGTCGGCTTCCTCGTTTCCAGCAATACCCACATGGCTCGGAATCCAACTGAAATCTACAGTTTTCCCAAGATTGTCAAGTTGGCTAAGGACCGCCAGTATGGATGTTGTGAGGCGGATGTTGTCTTTGAGCCTGTTGCTTTGGAGGTTTTCCATAGCAGATCTTGAGTCCGTGTGTATAACCACTCGATCAGCTGGGTTGTGGAGTGCATGCTTGCAGGCTTGAAATATTGCGCAGAGTTCTGTTTGGAGGGTGGAGCATCCGTCTGTTGTTCTCCAGCAGTAGGACTGTCCTTCGTGGTAGAAGGCAGCCCCGCATCGTCCAGTCTCCTGGTTGACGGATCCATCTGTATAGTAGACGGTTGCTCCTTCTCCTTCTATCCTCGCAATACTGAGCTCCGCCTCAATCCTTGCGACTAGCGGTTCTTCTTGTTTCTTCACTGTGATCTTGGCAAGTGTGTATGATGAGTTTTTTCTTGCCCAGGGCTGTGTTGGGATATAGTCTGGGTGGGGAAGGTCCTCACCAAGATGTGCGATGTGCTGCATTCCAAAAAAATTTAATATTTCGGCTACCCTGCGACTCCACCTTCTGTCCTGGAAGAGATCTAGCCTTTGCCGAAGGGCTGTCGTGATCTTGTCCTTGATGATGCTATATCTTGGTCTCATGTAGGTCCTAGCCACCAGGCACGCAACATTCTTGCGGATGCGCGTCTCGATGGGTGCTATCCCAGTCTCCATCTGCATGTTGGCAATGCGTGTCCAACCAGTAGCACCTAACATTAGCCTAAGTGCTTGGTTCTGAGGAACTTGTAGTTTCTGTATCTGGTCCTTGTTGAGCGCTACCAGGGCAGGCGTTGCATAGTCGACCAGAGTCCGTACAGCATGGGTGTAGTAGAGTATCAGGACCTCTTGATCAGCTCCTGCGTGGAGACCCGTAAGTGATCTCATGATACGTACTCTGCCGATAGTCCTGGTTCGGAGGTAGTCCACTTGCCTGTTGAAGTTTAGGCCTGTGTCGAACCATACTCCGAGGCACTTATGCTCCCTCACCCATTCTATGTTTTCTCCCTGCACCTGGAGCCTCCGATCTGGATGTTGGTGTTTGATGGCCATGGCCTTGGTCTTCCGTCCGTTGATTTTCAACCCGAGGGCAGCACAGGTCTCCTCTATCAGGCGCAGTGCCCTTTGTGCATTTCTGAGTTTGTTTGGTCCCCGTGCGATGAGCTGAAGATCATCAGCATAGCCAAAGAGATGTACGCCGCGGCCAAACTCGAGGTTTACGAGTGTGACGAGTATCTCCATGAGCAGGTTGAAGAGCAGGGTACTCAGGATGCCGCCCTGGGGTGTCCCATTTTCAAGAAGCTTGTATAGAGACTTCTTCCCCTGGAATTTGACTCTGACATAGCGACCACTGAGGTAGTCTCTGATCCATTTGATGAGTTGCCCTCGAACCCCTTTGTTGACGAGAGCTTCCAGTATGGCCGCAGGGCTGGCGAGTTCAAAGGCTTTTTCCAGGTCGAGAAAGACCACCACTGACTGCTGTCCGTCGATTGTTCCAAGGATGGATGCAAGGTTGTCAGCTGTACCCACCCTGTCAGTGTAGGCGAACAGGTGGTTGTGCAGCGGTCCGATGCAGTGTTGCAGCCTCTTTTTAACCATCTTCTCTGCGGTTTTGTTGAGGCAGCTGAGTAGGGTTATTGGGCGTAGGGACCCTGGGTCATTTGGTTTGGGTATTGGTTGTATGTCTGCCTCCTTACAGGTCGTGGGCAGCCGGCCCTGCTCCCATGACTTGTTTATTAAGTTCAGAAGCATTCTCTGGCTCCCCAACCCGCTTTTGGTGATCATCGTGTAAGTGATGCCGTCCGACCCTGGAGCTGTGTCCTTTCCTGACTTTCAGATGGAGGTCAATTCCTCAATGGTGAAAGGGTGGTCGAATTCAGAGTCGGTACGGCCGGCCTCCTCGATGATAGCTTCTCGTTGGGGTAGGAGTATCAGCTGCTGCTGCTGCACGGCAGGTGGGAGCTGGATTGTGGCAGCCCGGCCAGCAAACAGGCCCACTAGTCTTTCTGCCTCTTGCTGTGGCTCCGGGTTTGTTGGCTGCCTTCTTGTTCTCTTCCCTGAGGCGGTGCGGATTTGTCCCCAGAGATCGGCTAGGTTGGTGTGAGCATTCAGGGCCGAGCACCATTCGAGCCATTTCCTCCTCATGATTGATCGAAGTTGATTATTTGTGATGCTCACAACTGCTTGTAGTAGTTGCCCTGTTGTTCCCTGTTGTCTTGCAGCGTTGATCCTTGCATACAGCTTTCGAACATCCTTGTCGTAATACCAGTGATCCTTGTATGTTCTGTTGCCATTCCTCATTTGTGGGCAAGCCTTGTCCGCTGCTCTATGTATGGCATTGACCAGGTCTAGTTCAAGGACTTCGAGGCTGGCATTGGGTGAAGGGTTGTAGTTGATGCTCCACTCGTCCATCACTCTTTGGAACTCTTCCCAGTCAGTCATTTTCATGTTCCATTTGGGAGGAGGGGGGGGTGGCTGTGGTGGTTGTAGTCTGTTGATGATTGTGAGTATTGCGAAGTGGTCGCTTGTGAGTGTGGGGTGTATCTCCCAGTAGGTGTTGGGAAGCAGGTCCGTTGATACAAAGGTAAGGTCAAGAACTCCTCCTTGTATGTGTGTGGGTTCTGAATTGTTAAGGATTGTTATCTCAGGGTTGAGGCTTAGGGTGTCGATTATGTGGGTTCCATGTACATTTCTCGTAGCACGTTGTGGGTTTAGGAGGGGATGGTGAGCGTTGAAGTCACCCCCTACTATGACTTGTTCATAGGCAGCGAGGGTCAGAAGTTCTCCTATTTCTAGCTCTCCCTCATGCTGTCTGTAGATATTGTATGCTGTAATTTGCACATTCCCAATTTGCACCTCGACCCCGAGAGATTCGACTTTGTCGCCGCAGAAAATTGGGTTCGGGATTTTCCTGGATGATAATTTGTTGGAGACCAGCGTAGCGAGGCCCCTATGGTCGTCATCTTTGGGTAATGTGTAGAGAGTGTACCCTGAGATGTTGAAGTTTTTTGTAGCAGGGAGTAGTGTTTCCTGTAGTATGAAGATGTCGATGTGTTCTGTACCAGCTCCTGCTCTTAAGTTGTGTGCTTGCGCTCGGATCCCTCGGACGTTCCACTGTAGTATTTTTAGAGAGTTGTCAATATCCATGATGTTGATTATTGTTGCCTGTTGTAGACTTCTGCTGTCCTTCCAAGGAATGTTCTTCCCTGAAGTGATTGGAGTCCTCTGTTTCTTCATTGGTTGTTGTACTAATTTCTCTGCTGTCGGTGGTTTCCGTGCGGAGCGTTTTTGTCTTGCTTCGTGTTTTTATTGCTGGTGTGCTAACTGCGTTTCCCTGCTTCACAGTTTTGCTTGTGGTGTAGTGCTCAGTGTGTGAGTTGACGCTCGATTTGTCTGTTGTGTGAACTTGGCCTGGCACCACCGTATCGATTAGCCTGTCAACGTGGTCTTCCAGGGTTTGTGTGTCCATATTGCTACTAAGGATGCCAGCAAGCCCCAGCAGGAGCTCCTTGAGCATGGTTGTTGTCATTGTTATTGTCTTTTGTACATCAGGTTGAGGCGAGACCCTGTTGATATCTTCGTTGTTGTGTAATGGTGCTTGGTGCGCCAGCGTATCTTCTTGTGTTGGTCCGTATCTGTTAAGCTCGGGGAAGTCCTCCTGGGTTGGTATAGCATCTGCCTTTTTTGACTCCTCTCTTATTCTCCAGGCGTTCCTTGTTGGGGCTGCAGTCAGTATTTGCTTGTCTCTGCAGAGCTCATGTTGTTGGAGACATTGTTTTACGCTCTCTTTCCTCACCTTACATCTGTGACTCCATGCGTGGTGCGAGTTACTGCAGTTGGGGCATTTTGCTGTCGTTTCCTGATGATTCTTGAATTTTTCTAGGCATGTTTCTGTCTTGTGTGGCCCTGAACAAATGCCACAAATAAAAGGCCTGTGGCATGAGTTTTGGTGATGGCCATACTTCTGGCACCTAAAACAGCGTATTAGTTCAGGGGCGTAGGGTCTGATGCTGAATATACCGTAAGTGCGTAGTTCAATGTGGTCTTCTTGCAGGGGTCCTCTTACTGTGATGATGACTTGTCTGGGAGGTATCTTTACTCTCTCACCTTCCTCGTTTTTGTTGGTGATGGTGCAGCTCTTGTAACTTGTGGGTGCCTGCATAGCAACTCTGGTTCAAACTGAATTGAATATTTCATCACTACTGCCTTCCACAGTCTGTCTTCAGGTAGTATTTCGCTTATGTTGATGGCTTTTGCTCCGAAGCTGTTGAGGTTTTCCATAACTTTAGCTGCTTCTTCATCCTTGGCGATGATTATGACCTCTTTCTTGTCATTTGGCTTCACTAATATGTTCAGATCTAGGTGTCTGATTTCCAGCTCTTGTACAACGTGCATTCCTGTTGGGAAATCCTCGCTCGGTTGAACTCTGAATTTCCTGGCCTTTCCTTGGATGTGTACTTCCTCATGTTCATTCTGGGTGGCTTCTCCAATTCTCACCCCAGTTCTCTTCAGTATGCGCCTCTCCTTTTTGTCCTTCTTCTTTTGGTCGGTTGCATTCCAGGGGGCTCCGTCCACGTTTTGGGATGCTTCATCCTCTGATTCACTGTCGCTGGTCCCTCTCCTTGGATTCGATGGTTCTACCATGACTGGATGGTGGGTAGTGGGTGGTAGAGGCAGCGGTCACCCATCCAACTACTAACCAGACCCCCAGCTCCTTAACTCTGATTGGCTGAGTTCTCAATAGGACCTGTAGATGTAGATTGAAGATTATTCCGAAAATCCTGATTATTCCATCTTTCTCCTGAAGGTGCTGAAGGTCTTAACCCTTAAAAAGCGGCCCACCACTTAAGTCGAGTTAAATAAAGCTGGACTATGTGGCGGCGCTCGACATAACTCGAGTGGCAATTTCAGCACGTAATGTGGCTGAGAGAGAGAGACAAGTGGTGGCAGGAGACTAGCGAGCGTATGACTGCTCCAGACCACCGCGGCGAACCTACTGACACAAATCTCAGCTCCCTCGTCCCTCTCTCACTCGCTACATACTCAATTATGTACCGAAAGTACCGAATTACCTGCTTTTTGCACTCGCGTTGCACGGTTATTGCAAGAAAACTATCCATCATACAAGGATTGTTATGGTGTCATTCGAAAGCTCTGTTTATGCCCTTTCAGGGATAGGTATTTGTTTTACGTTCTGGGTCTTATTTAGGCATGAAAATGATCACGTAAACAGCCCTATTTTGGCTAAAAACACCCCGCTGGGCGGTACACATAAATAAACCGCATAGGCCGCTCGTAAGGTGTTAAAGGACCTTGAAGTGTTCTGGAAGCTGCAGGGGCATAAGCAGGAGGCTACAGCTGCAGGGGTGATTTCCAGGACTGCTGGAGAGAGAGATGTGTGCTCCTCCTCGTTGAGTGGCTGACTGTGATAGGTTAGCCCTTGCACCTGGCTCAGGGTAGGACACCTTCATATAGCCTATCTACATACAGTAACTATTTAGAATACCTACTGCTAAGAATATATGACTTATATTATTGAAACAATTATAATAATTATTAGGGCAAGAGAGTGTTCATACATTGTGTTAACAAAATTATATAGGTTGCATATGCTTAATCTAACACATTCCATTTTCGGAGCAGAACAATGGAAAGTTCTCTTTAGTACAGTATTATATTTTTACATAAGAACATAAGAACATAACAGTGTATACAATTAAAATTAAAGACCTGCTGTTTAACTAAGACATACCCGGTACTGGAGTGAGGATGGACGGATATAGATATATAGATAGACAGATATATATATTCTGACATACGGAGCCCTGTATGTTAATTTAAGAGTTCGAATTAGAGTTCAAGGAGCCAAACTACCCAAGTGGTGAAGCAGACTAGCGAGCGAACGAGCGAGTGGGCAAACCATCTCTCCCCATACCAGCATGCTAGCCTTCACACCTCGATGACCGATGCTATGACGTATGATCGACGCCAGGAGCTGTGAATGGACCTCTTACCTGTTATGTGATTCGAGGAGCTATGATTGGCGCCGGCACCACCCGCCGCCTCCTGATTCGTTCCTACACCATCATTGTTTGGTATATAAGACCCGAGTTGTGGGCATTCAAATCAGTCTCATTTGGAGTTGGGGAAGGTGAACTTGCAGCTGGAGGAAGACGGGGTGAAGTATTATAATGGGATTGTGACTGTCAGTCAGATTATATAAATGTGTGTTAAGTGTGTTCGGTGTAAACACTTATGTTATGTTGGTTAGTGAGATATGTGATTGGGAATTAACGTGATGTGTTTAATGTGTGTAATGTGTTTAACTATTTAATTGGGAATTACCGTGAACACTACTATTATGTGTTTAACTATTTGATTGGGAATTAACGTTAACGCTTTATGTACTTAACTATTTTAGTTGACTAACTTGTGGACTAAAGCAACTCTTTAAGTAATTGGGTTATGATGAAAGTAATACTATTGTTTTATATTAATACTTACGAGTTCTTTCATTTTCTTTGAATTAAGCTTACATTGTTTAATGGTGCTTAGTACGGTGATGCTATTGTCTCGTATTAGTAATATCGCCTTAGACTAACATGGCTGTGTTAATATTACTTCTAGTGATTTCCTAAGCTGAAGAAAATTCTTTTGCTTCAAAATATTATATTTTGCTTTTCATATTATTTGAGTGAGACCTGAATCGAATCTATGAAACGATCCTGTAACTTTATTTACTCATAATCAAACCTCAATGTTACGTGGTTAAGAAATACATTTAACTAATTATTAAATATATATCTAACTTTTTATGTGACTTTGATATTACTCCTGATGATAATAATAATATAATACTATTAACGTAAGACAAGAACCAAGAATAATTACATTAAATATAATAAAAGGACATAGAAGAAAACTATCTATTCATTTCAAAGGGTAAGAGACAGAAATATTCTTACTTTAATATTTATCTTTCAAGACTTTTTATAAAATTAATAGTCTTTTCTTTAGCTAAAACTTATTCGGTTCATAACCATAGCCTACTAAGCTTCGGTTAAATAATAATTCTTTATAAATACTACATGACTTTAATTAGTTTCAGTATTTTTCATAAGTAAAGAGTATCAGTCAATAAAGGATACCAAGTCCTAAGATCCAAAAGGAAAGGAAGCAACAACAGGAAATTATTTATTGATTTTACTTTTGTTTTGCCTTCAGCTGACTGATACCTTAATATATATCTCTGTGCTATCTAGATTCATCAAGTTAACCACTTGAGGATCAAGATACGTAACAGAAGAGTGGCGACCTCGCCAGGATTCGTTTCATACAGTTTCACTCAGTTTCATTAACGTTTCACTACTTAACAATCAAATATTAATCATGCCTCAACTAATTAATAACGAAGATGCTCGAGTTTTCATAGAATCAGAACCCACAGCCCCTGATATTGACTGTCTGTCAAAATCTGAACTGAAAGTGCTTGCCTCACATCTCCAGTTAACTGTCTCAAACATGTCTAAAGTAGAGGTGGCTCAGAGCATAAAAACCCACCTGTTCCCTGTAGAAGGCAAGGAGGGTGACGGAGCAGTTGGTGGGATCCCTAGTAAACCTAGCCAACTTGATGAACAATTGCCACCTGGTTTTACCATTGATCAATTATTCGAACTAGAACAAGCCAGAATAAATGCTGAAGCAAATGCCGAACAAGCCAGACTAACAATAGAACTAGCCAGAATAAAAGCAAATACCGAACAAGCCAACGCAAGTATAGAACTAGCCAAATAAATGCCAGTGCAACGACCGAACAATGTGAATATCAATATCGTACGGCTCAACTAAATGTCAATACAAATGCTCCCGTAATTGCTCCCCCTCTGGGATTGACTATGACTAGTGTCATTCCACCTTTCACTGAGGATAATGTGCAGGATTTCTTTGTTTTGTTTGAGGAAGTTGCTGGAGGTATGAAGTGGACAAGAGATCAATGGCCTTTTATGTTACAAACTGTTTTGACAGGGCAGGCTCGAGCCACGTATTTGTCAGAAGTAGCAGAAGTTAGGAAGGATTATGACAATCTCAAAGAAGCTATCCTAAAAACCTATCAATTGCAGCCTGAGGCTTACAGGCAATCTTTCCGTAAAAACCAGAAGAAAGTAGAAGAAACCCATAAGGTATTTGCCAGGACCATGACTAAAACTTTCAATCATTGGGTCAAGAGTAAGAAAGTCACAAGCTACAACGATCTGAAGGAGTTGGTCCTGTTAGAAAATTTCCTATGGAAAATTGATTCTTCTGTATCCTATCATTTAAAAGGGAAAAAGGTAGATTGTCTTGCCGACGCTGCTGACATGGCTGACACATACGTGCTCAACAACAAATTTCGTGGAAAGAAGCCCTACGATAATTCTAGTTCTAATTTTAAGTATCCCAATCACAAATCTGACAGACCCAGTCACAAGCCTATAACGTCTTCCCCAGCTAGCCAAAATAGAAATGTTCCCCCAACTAAAAATGCGACTCAGGGCAATGGTAACAGAGGTGGGCCCCAAACTAATAGTAATGCTCAAAGAGGGAACTTTCCCGTATCCCCTAAAGTATGTACTTTTTGTGGCATGAGAGGCCACCTAGCTTATCAGTGCTGGGCCAAGGAAAAAACCGAGAGATCGGGGCAGACAGTTTCCGCCGTATCTCAATGTGTGCCTTTAATGCAGGGCTCCCGACAGGAGTACCTAGCACCAAATGTTCCTTTAATGCAGGACTCCCGACAGAAGGAGTACCTAGCACCAAAAGTTCCTTTAATGCAGGACTCTCGACAGGAGTACCTAGCAGCTAACGTAAATCATCTAGACAGGGGTGTAGTAGCATGTGTGGTGCAACCCACAAGGGTTAAACCAATAATAATTTCACCATCAGTGCAGGACAGTTACCGTCCCTTTATTTCATCTGGCAACGTGAGATTAAATGGTTGCATGCATGAGGTAAAAATTCTGAGAGACACAGGTTCTACTAGCACCCTCATGGTGAATCCTTACACTGAGTGCCCACCTGGCGAACCAGTTGTAATGAGAGGTGCTGGAGGCCAGTTTTATGCATACTTGGTAAAAGGCGAAATTGAATGTGAGTTACTACAGGGTGAGGCCACCATAGCTTTGTGTAGGTCCCAAGATATCCCTGTGCCTGGGGTAACACTCCTTTTGGGGAATGATGTAGCAGGTGAGAAGGTCCGACCAGACCCCATTTTGTCACTTTCCCCTGTTAACGAGCCACTAACCGGTGAGCTCGACAAGGAGTTGCCAACTGTTTTCCCTGTGTGTGCTGACAAACTTTCAATGTCTCAAGTAGCAGTTCCCTCAGACAGAAATGTACCGAATGTAAGAGTTGATGAAAGGGATGATGAGAGTGTGAATGATGCTCCAACTGTGCCTGATGATGTGACTGAGGTGGATTTATCTGACACCTTTATGGCTCATCTTGACCCTAACGATGACCATGAAACCCCTCCAAATTGTCCTAGCGGCCTGGTAGAGCTACAGAGAGATGATCGTGAATGCAAGGAGTTAGCTGCCAGGTCCGTGAGTGAAGAGGAATGTGAGAAGGAGGGTGGTGAATGTTTCTACCTCAAAGGAGGAGTATTGTGGCGAAGATGGAGACCGCCACACAGACCAATCGATGACGGGGCTTGGGACGTCCATCAAGTAGTAGTCCCCAAACCTTGTCGTAAAGATATCATGGAAATGGCACATTGTATACCATTGGCAGGACACCTAGGTGTGAGAAAAACTCTAGACAGAATCAGATCCCACTTTTACTGGCCAGGAATGCGTGCAGATGTAGTGGAGTGTTGTAGAGTGTGTCACACTTGCCAGATGACAGGAAAACCCAATCAGAAGGTGCCTGTACATCCTCTGGTGCCCTTGCCCGTTTTCGAGAATCCTTTTACTCGGGTGGTAGTGGACATTGTAGGCCCATTGCCTAAGACTTCCCAAGGTAACATTTATTTAGTAACTATCATGGACATGGCAACTCGCTACCCAGAGGCTATACCCTTAAGGACTACCTCTGCTCCAACTGTAATCAAGGAACTGCTCAAATTTTTCACCAGAATGGGTTTCCCCCATGAGGTGCAAAGTGATCAAGGAACTAATTTTACCTCTAACATTTCCAGCAGTCCTGAAGGAGTTGGGTATCGAGCATGTAAGTCTAGCACCTACCACCCAGAGAGTCAAGGGGTTCTCGAACGATATCATCAGACATTAAAGGGAATGTTACGTAAGTATTGTACAGAGACCGGAGTTGAGTGGGATAAGGGGGTACCTTTTCTTTTATTTGCTACTCGTGAGGTTCCAACTGAATCCCTGGGTTTTTCCCCTAATGAGCTAGTTTTTGGCCAACCTTTATCTGCCAAGTTCAGGGGCCCATATAAGATCATTCGGAGAGTGAGCATTACCGATTATCTAGTAACTACCCCAGACAGGAGAAAGCCCACGCAAGTATTCCATATAAATATGTTGAAGCCCTACCATAGGTCCCCTGATTCCTCTCCTCCAGATTCTCCTACTGTGGCAGTGAATGTCAGGACCTGTGAGCAGCCTGGTGCGGACAAAGTCTTCAGTTCTCTTACTGATCCGCAACAGACTGTTCCAGAGCCTGAAGGTATCCATGCAGACTTTGACTTGTCATGTAGCCTATCCAACTTTCAGTATAATTCAGTGGCTTTGAGGGAACTACCATTTAAACTATGTCATCTTCCCTCTGATCAAGCGAACCAACTAATCTCTGTTTTATCTCCGTCTCCCAATGTGTTCCGTGATACTCCAGGGCTCACTTCTTTGGCCGTGCACGACATCGACGTAGGGGATGCAACTCCCATTAAACTATCCCCCTACCGTGTCTCGCCACAACGCAGGAGTATACTGCAGGTCGAGCTTGACTTTATGATTTCTAATGAACTGATCACTAGGGCCTTAAGCCAGTGGAGTAGTCCGGTCATACTTGTGCCGAAGCCAGACAGGAGCCATGGGTTTTGTAGGGACTATAGGCAAGTCAATGCTGTCACAAAGAACGATACCTACCCACTGCCACGGATCAAAGATTGCATTTACCAGTTTGGCCTCATGCAGCAGTAAGTATAATTTAATGAGAGGATTTTGGCAATTAGCTCTCCCTTGTAGCGAGGTAAATATCATACTTTTGTAGTGCGCTTTTAAGCCTTCAGCTGTGAGATGCCTTGCAGTTCGAATAACGCTCCAGCTACGTTCCGGCTATGTTCTGATGTGGTACCTGGAGACGTTGCCTACTTTGGGTGATATCCTTATTATATCCTCATTATAATCTTGCTGTTGCCAATCTGGTGGTGAATCTATTTATGTATTATGTTTAATATTATGTACTATACTCCTTAAACTCTTTTCTAGGGGGGAGGTCTGACATACGGAGCCCTGTATGTTAATTTAAGAGTTCGAATTAGAGTTCAAGGAGCCAAACTACCCAAGTGGTGAAGCAGACTAGCGAACGAGCGAGTGGGCAAACCATCTCTCCCCATACCAGCATGCTAGCCTTCACACCTCGATGACCGATGCTATGACGTATGATCGACGCCAGGAGCTGTGAATGGACCTCTTACCTGTTATGTGATTCGAGGAGCTATGATTGGCGCCGGCACCACCCGCCGCCTCCTGATTCGTTCCTACACCATCATTGTTTGGTATATAAGACCCGAGTTGTGGGCATTCAAATCAGTCTCATTTGGAGTTGGGGAAGGTGAACTTGCAGCTGGAGGAAGACGGGGTGAAGTATTATAATGGGATTGTGACTGTCAGTCAGATTATATAAATGTGTGTTAAGTGTGTTCGGTGTAAACACTTATGTTATGTTGGTTAGTGAGATATGTGATTGGGAATTAACGTGATGTGTTTAATGTGTGTAATGTGTTTAACTATTTAATTGGGAATTACCGTGAACACTACTATTATGTGTTTAACTATTTGATTGGGAATTAACGTTAACGCTATTATGTACTTAACTATTTTAGTTGACTAACTTGTGGACTAAAGCAACTCTTTAAGTAATTGGGTTATGATGAAAGTAATACTATTGTTTTATATTAATACTTACGAGTTCTTTCATTTTCTTTGAATTAAGCTTACATTGTTTAATGGTGCTTAGTACGGTGATGCTATTGTCTCGTATTAGTAATATCGCCTTAGACTAACATGGCTGTGTTAATATTACTTCTAGTGATTTCCTAAGCTGAAGAAAATTCTTTTGCTTCAAAATATTATATTTTGCTTTTCATATTATTTGAGTGAGACCTGAATCGAATCTATGAAACGATCCTGTAACTTTATTTACTCATAATCAAACCTCAATGTTACGTGGTTAAGAAATACATTTAACTAATTATTAAATATATATCTAACTTTTTATGTGACTTTGATATTACTCCTGATGATAATAATAATATAATACTATTAACGTAAGACAAGAACCAAGAATAATTACATTAAATAATAATAAAAGGACATAGAAGAAAACTATCTATTCATTTCAAAAGGGTAAGAGACAGAAATATTCTTACTTTAATATTTATCTTTCAAGACTTTTTATAAAATTAATAGTCTTTCTTTAGCTAAAACTTATTCGGTTCATAACCATAGCCTACTAAGCTTCGGTTAAATAATAATTCTTTATAAATACTACATGACTTTAATTAGTTTCAGTATTTTTCATAAGTAAAGAGTATCAGTCAATAAAGGATACCAAGTCCTAAGATCCAAAAGGAAAGGAAGCAACAACAGGAAATTATTTTATTGATTTTACTTTTGTTTTGCCTTCAGCTGACTGATACCTTAATATATATCTCTGTGCTATCTAGATTCATCAAGTTAACCACTTGAGGATCAAGATACGTAACAATATATATATATATATATATATATATATATATATATATATATATATATATATATATATATATATATATATAGATAGATAGATAGACAGTAAGGAACTTTGGAAAACATAGAGACCCTTCCTTCCTCTTATTTTGAGATTTGGGAAATCTTGTTGGGTATATGCCGCTTATTGTAGATGTGAGGGCTGGTATTGTAATTCACACGTACATGTCAATCTCTGAAGTATGGCTTGATCCCACTATAGCACTTGGTAGCCTATTCCACATATCTACAACTCGGTTACCAAATCAATATATGCCTATATCTTTTCTGAAACGAAATTTATCTAATTTGAAACAATTTGTTCGAGTTATTTCGCATTCACTGAGCTTTAGTACATCTTTCGTGTCCCCTGTATTAATCCCACTAACCCACCTGAACACTTCTATAAATAAAAGAATTAAATTGAGAGTATATTACACAAACTGTAGGAGTCTATGTAACAAAATGAACGAACTTAGAGCCCTTGTTATCAAAGAAAATATATACATAATAGCGCTAACTGAAACGTGGATTAATACAGAAACCAGGCATTTTTAGCAGAATTTGATATACCTGGATATAGTTTGTTTAAATATGACCGAACGAGTAGGAGGGGTGGCGGTATAGCAGTGTTTGTCGGGAGTACATTAAAAAGCTGTATTAAATCAGGTATTAGACTAAATAATGATAATGAAAGTGTTTTGGTAGAGGTAAACGAAGGTAGTGAGACCATAGTTATTGGGGTTATGTATAGACCGCCAAATACGAGTAGAAATTACGGAACGTCATTATGGGAGGAAATTAAAATGGCATCAAGGTTTAGCAATGTGTGCATTATGGGGGATTTTAATTTTCCGAATATAGAATGGCAGCATCAAATAGGCGACTCTGATTCTGAGGAGTTTATAGAGGTAGTACAAGATAGTTTTTTTATTTCAATTCATAGATACGCCGACTAGAGGTAATAATATTCTCGATTTAGTTTTCAGTAACAATGAACATATGGTAAATAATGTAGAGATAGGGGACCACCTAGGAAATAGTGACCACAATTCTGTGTATTTTAATATACAATGGAAAGGTAATACCAGAGAGAATACAACATTCAGAAAAGCCAATTATGGTGGGTTAAGAAGAGCCCTATTAGCGGACCATATGGTCAAAAAATTAAGTCTATCTAGGTGTCCAAATGAGTGTATCCCTTCTCAGGCACCTGGCATCTTAAGTCAGGAAGAGACGTCAAACTTGGTAGATACATACGATAATTTTATCAAGTCCGTATTCAATGCGCAAAATAAATATATCCCCAAAAGAAAATTAAATCAACACAGAACCAACCCAAATGGATGAATAATAGACTATTAGATCTTCTAGGAAAAAAGAGGATATATAGAAAAATTAAGAAAGGCGAAATTCACCTACTTGCTTACTATCAGAATCTATCACGACAGGTAAAAAAGGATATTAGGAAAGAAAAAAGAAATAATGAAATTAAGGTTGCCAATGACTCAAAAAATAATCCTAAAGCTTTTTACCAACTATATCAATGCAAGGTCAGAGATGTAATTGGTCCCCTTAAAACTTCGATAGGAGAAATGACAGAAAATTATTTAGAAATGTGCAGTACATTAAATAGTCAATTTCTTTCAGTTTTCACAAATGAAAATTTGACACAGTTTCCAGAAGTTCGTAAGGTATATAGCGATAGTATGGAAAATTGGTTAAGTACGGTTACTATAAGTAGAAATGATGTGCTTAAGGAAATTGACAGACTGAAACCTCATAAATCGCCTGGTCCTGATGAGGTATATGCTACAGTATTAAAAGAATGCAGAGATGAGTTAAGTTACCCATTAATATTTTTCAGTAAAGCTTTCGACAGAGTCCCTCATGAGAGATTGATGAGAAAGGTTGAGGCACATGGAATAGGTGGGGCGTTGTTAGGATGGATTAGGTCATGGCTAACTCGTAGGCAGCAGTGAGTCAGCATAAATGGTACCAAGTCAGAATGGGGAGCAGTCAAAAGTGGTGTCCCCTAGGGATCGGTATTAGGTCCTATGTTGTTTATTATATACATAAATGACCTTGATTTAGGTATAACTAGTAGGATAAGTAAATTTGCAGACGATACCAAAATGGGGAGAAAAATTGATTCAGATAAAATATAGAGTGTCTGCAAAGGGATCTAGATACCTTACACGAATGGTCAGTAAATTGGCAGATGAAGTTTAACATTGACAAATGCAAGGTATTAAAGATAGGGAAGATGCATACAAATATTAAATATAAACTAGCTAATATAGACTTAGAAAACTCATACTGTGAGAAAGATCTAGGTGTGTTTGTTAGCAGTGATTTGAAGCCTAGAAAACAATGTATAAGCGTTCGTAACAAGGCAAACAGGATTCTCGGGTTCATATCTAGGAGTGTGAGTAACAGAACTGCTGATGTTATCTTAAAACTTTACTTGGCATTAGTGAGACCCCATATGGATTATGCTGTTTAATTTTGGTGTCCTTATTACAGAATGGACATAGATTCATTGGAGAGAGTACAACGTAGAATGACAAAAATGATCCATAATATTAGAAATTTTCCGTATGAAGAAAGGTTGAAGAAATTAGGCTTACATTCGTTAGAGAGACGCAGAGTTAGAGGGGATATGATAGAGGTATTCAAGTGGGTAAGTGGGATTAATAAAGGGGACATGAAAAATGTACTAAAGTTCAGTGATAGCGAAAGAACTCTTACAAATGGTTTCAAATTAGATAAATTTCGTTTCAGAAAAGATATAGGCAAATATTGGTTTGGTAACAGAGTTGTAGATGGGTGGAATTGGCTACCAAGTGATATAGTGGGATCAAGAACGATAGGGAGCTTTAAGATAAAATTAGATAGGCATATGGACGAGATGGGTTGGGTGTGAGGGGGCTCTATCAGGTGTGGGCCAATCGGCGCTCAGCAGACCCCCGTAATCTTGTGTTAATCCCTGACCATTTTGGTGGGGGCAGTACTCAAGGTATTAGTGAGTTGGGCCTATAATTGGGCCTTGTAATTGGGGTTGGGCGTGACCGGGATCTGCCTTGTATGGGCCAATCGGCTTTTTGCAGACTCCCATTTTCTTATGTTCTTAACACCTCTATCATATCCCCTCTAAATCTGCGTCTCCCTAACGAATGTAAGCCTAATTTCTTCAACGTTTCTTCATATGGATAATTTTTGTCATTCTACGCTGTACTCTCTCCAAGGAATCTATGTCCATTCTGTAATAAGGACATCAAAACTTAACAGCATAATCCATATTATGTGATCTCACTAATGACAAGTAAAGTTTTAAGATAACATCAGAAGTTCTGTTACTCACACTCGTAGAGATGAACCCGAAAATCCTGTTTGGCTTGTTACGAACGCTAGCCTAATCATTGTTAACAAACACACCTAGAACTTTCTCACAGTCTGAGTTTTCTAATTCCATATTAGCAAATTTATATATTATTCATCTTCTCTATCTTTAACACCTTGCATTTGTCAATGTTAAAATTCATCTGCCAATTTACTGACCATTCGTGTAAGGTATGTAGATCCCTTTGGTGGCACTCTGTCACTATCTGAATCTATTGTTCTCCCCATTTTGGTATAGTCTTCGAATTTACTTATCCTACTAGTTATACCTAAATCAAGGTAATTTATGTATATAACAAACAAAGGACCTAATGCAGATCACTGAGGGACACCACTTTTGACTGCTGCCCAAATTAGATACATTTTGTTTCAGAAAATATATATAAGAACATAAGAAAATGGGAGTCTGCAGAAAGCCGATTGGCCTAAGCAAGGCAGATCCCTGTTATATATATGCAAATATTGTTTTGGTAACAGAGTTGTAGATAGGTGGAATAGGTTACCAAGTGATATAGTGGGATCAAGAACGATATATATATATACCGGTATATATATATATATATATATACCGGTATATATATATATATATATATATATATATATATATTATATAATATATTCTCTCTCTCTGTTTAGCTTCAATATGAATACAACACGCAATTGGGGCAGAGAAAACCTTGTTAACTTTAATGCTTCCAAAACCCAATTTCTCCATCTATCTACCCGTCAGGATCTCCCAGCGGACTATCCCTTATTCTTCAACAATACAAAAATCAACCCTTCATCTTCTCTCAATATTCTTGGTGTCCCTTTTTCTTCTGCTCTCATTTGGAAGGACCATATTACCAGTCTTGCTAAGGCAGCCTCCCAGAAGCTGGGTGTGCTCAACCACCTTAGGGGGTTCTTTTCCCCTGCACAGCTTCTTGCTCTGTACAGGGGCATAGTGCGCCCTTGTATTGAGTATTGTTCACATGTGTACAAAGTACAAAGGAGTACATAGGAATACAAAGGAAATCAAGCAACAACAGATCTAGTGACCCTTCTAGGTTGCTTGTCCTCCAAAACACTGATGATCAAGTGTCCAAACAGTGGTTTAGAGTGGGTAAGGGAACATTGGAAAGGGAATTACTGCCCTGGAACTAATGTCCGTTGCAGGATTAGGAAGTTAGTAGAGGACAGATGGGTTAGTAACTGAGGGGGGGATAAAATAAAGTTATTCATTTACAAACGCAGTCAGTCGCGGGTTTGATGAGATATATTTGTCTAGGCGGAGTTTAAATGAATCAACGGTGATGCAGTCTACAACGTTTCGGGGAACCCCATTCCACAAGTTGACAACTCGATTGAAGAAGAAATTCTTAGATTCGTGCGAGTTAAAAGATTTTCCAATAATTTTGCAACCGTTACCCCGCGTGTAATTAGATTGGTCGATAGTGAAGTACTTACTACAGTTCATAGTGTCGATGCCTTTGATGATTTTGAACACTTAAATTAAGTCACCTCTTAATCTGCGCTGGGTTAAAGGAAATAGATTTAATTCTCTAAGACGCTCTTCGTATGGTTTGTTCTTTAGGCTAGGTATCATTTTGGTAACTCTATGTTGAACTCGTTCTAGCTTGTTTATATCTTTTTGGTAATAAGGGCACCAGGATTGAACGCAGTATTCCAGAAGAGGGCGGACTAAAGAATTGTAAAGGGTTAGGATAACTTCTTTGGATTTATGCTCAAATGACCTGCCTATAAAGCCAATTATTTTGTTTGCCTTCTTAACAACTTCTGAACATTGTTGACTCGGTTTTAGGTTACTCGATATTGTTACTCCCAGATCGGTTTCTCTGTTTACATTCTTAAGCTGAGTGCCATTCATCGAATAGTTTGCTTTCTCATTTAGGTATCCGACATGTAGTACTTTACATTTATCCGCATTGAAACTCATTTGCCAAATTTGGGCCCAACATGACAATTTATCTAGATTGTGTTGCATATCGTCAACTTGTTCTTTTGAGAGTACGCTATTTACAATTTTTGTATCGTTAGCAAATTTTGAGATTGTACAGGTGAGACCCTTATCTATGTCGTTGATGTAAATTAGAAAGAGAATTGGTCCTAGTACAGATCCCTGGGGTACCCCACTACTTACATTGGTCCATTTAGATGCCTTCCCGTTTATGACTACCCTTTGCTTTCTGTTGCTGAGCCAATTTTCTATCCATTTCAACACACCGTCTTGTATTCCATGCGCTTTTAGTTTTAGCAGTAAACGTTTGTGGGGAACTTTGTCAAAGGCCTTTTGAAAATCAAGGTATATAAAATCTACAGCTTTACTCTCATCGTAGAGGTTGAGGATATCGTGGAAGAAGTCTAAGAGGTTTGTTAAACAGGAACGTTTTTTACGAAAGCCGTGTTGAGTATCTTTAAGTATGTTATTTTCCTCTAAGTGATTTACGAGTCTGTCTCGTATGACCGTTTCTAGCATTTTACATACAACTGAGGTTAAGCTAATTGGACGATAGTTACTGGGTAGGGATTTGCTGCCTTTTTTTAATATCGGTGTTACCTTGGCTAGCTTCCACTGATCAGGCATAGTTCCAGACTGCAATGATTTATTGAATAGTAATGTCAGTGGTTTGGAGAGCTCATCCTTAGCTTCCTTTAGAACTCTAGGCGAGATTGTATCAGGTCCTGGCGTTTTATTTACCTTGAGTTTAATCTAAACAATTCAATACTTCTCTCTCTGTAACGGTGATATTGCATAGAACATCTGAATTATCAATCTGAATCGGCGATGGTGTAGGGATATCACTGAGGTCTTCTGTTGTAAAAACTGATGCAAAGAAGGTATTGAGGGCATTACTCATTTGTACTTCGTCTTTGGTGTATTCTCCATTTTCATCGACTAACGGTCCAACAGTTGAAGTAACTACTTTTTTCTTTCTGATATAATTATAGAATTCTTTCGGGTTTGTTTTACTTTGATTCGCAATATGTAACTCTAAGGTCTTTTTACTTTGCTTAATTAACTGTTTGGCTTTGCGTCGTAGCTCTACAAATTTCCACCGTTCTTCGTCATTTTGTGAGGATTTTAATCTATCATTAGCAAATTTTTTAGCAAGCAGGCTGTTTGAAATATCTTTATTCCACCATTTGGGCTTATTATTATGGCCTGGACGCCGTATTTTCGATGGTATGCAGTCTTGCACTGCTTTTAGGTAAGTGGTTTCGAATAACTTCCAAGATGTAGTTATGTCGTTATTGTTCATTAAAAAGCTCCAGTCAGTTTCTTTAAACATAGCTCTAAGTTTATGGAAGTTTGCTTTCTTGAAATTAGGGACTTTTTCGATGCTACTATTTGGTTCGTTACTAGTAAAGTTTAAAGTGAAAGTTATCGTACGATGGTCGCTGTTACTGAATTCATTACCAACATTCAAATTCTCTATCAATTCTTCTTTTGTTGCAAGTACAATGTCAAGAACGTTATTACCACGGGTCGGCGTTCGAACAAATTGATAAAGCGAACTCTCTTGCAAGTTCGTATACAAGTCATGTCCGGAGTGTGAAGAAAGAGTATCGCCCCACTTGGTCACAGGTATATTAAAGTCGCCAAAAATTACGGTATCTTGTGAGTTACTTACATCTGCAATTTGTTCGTAAATTTCTCGGTCAGTTTGCACTGATTGAGCTGGAGGTCTGTATATTAACGCAAGTATTATTTTTGTACCTTTATTATTCTTTATTAGCACAAAAGATGTGTCGACGTTCACAATTTGAGGTTTTGACACGAGGGTCGGGTTAAGACTTTCTTTGATATAAAATAAAACGCCACCTCAATTTTTATTTATTCAGCTGTTCTCAAACATTACATAACCGGGAAGTTAATACTCTGCTAAAAAGTCTCTATCTTCTGTATTGAGCCAAGATTCTGTTATGCCAATCACATCATAATTTTCTGTAAACACTAGTTCCTCTAAATCTGAATATTTATTGCGTATGCTACGAGCGTTTGCATAGAAAACCTTTAAAGTTGCGGTTTTAGAACTCACAGAACGTTCTTTCATCGAATTTTTGGTTCTGGAGGTTCCTCTCACACCACTCTCCTAGACAAGGTTGAAAGGAAGGCCTTTCGTATCATTAACTCCCGTCCACTCACCAACTCTCTGCAATCTCTCTCTCTCCGCCGCAATGTTGCATCTCTCTCGCTATTCTATCGCTACTATAATAATCAGTGTTCCTCAGAGCTATCCCAGTGCATACCACCTCCTTTACGTAGGGCAAGTGGTATCCGTCTTGCAACTCAATCCCACCCCTACTCTGTGCAACTCTCCAACCCAAGAGTGAAACTTTACTCTCAACTTTACTCTCAAACTTTCTTCTACTCAACAGCTGAGCTCTGGAACTCTCTCCCAGAATCAGTCTTTCCCGCTTCCTATGACTTAAATTGCTTCAAACTCCGTGTGTCCAGGCATTTTGGCTCAAACGTCCCTTGATTTTGGCCCTGTCACTCTTTCAACTATGGGGGAGGTACTCGCTATAGGCAGTTATGCCTTTTGCCTCCCTCAATCACATAGAAAAAAAAAAAAAAATTTCTGGAAGTTAGAATTGAAAAGGTTCAGCACTATAGGTAGCACGAGCGAACTTGACAATAACCTTGATCCCTGACCTCTTTGTAACATAAAATGCCTCGATCAAGCTGGCTGTAAAATCCACAACTATTACTTGGTGGACTCTTCCAAAATTATAGAAAAGTCAGCCTGATTGCTTTCATATATTCAGCGTTATAAGAAGTTAAGGGGTCAAGATTATTGTCAAGTTCGTTGGCGCTACCTATATTATTATTGTGGAAAGTTTATTTATATGGAATTAGAAAACTCAGACTGTGAGGATGATTTAGGTGTGTTTGTTAGCAATGATTTGAAACCTAGAAAACAGTGCATTAGGCTAGCGTTCGTAACGAGGCAAACAGGATTTTCGGGTTCATCTCTAGGAGTTTGAGTAACAGAACTTCTGATGTTATCTGAAAACTTTACTTGTCATTAGTGAGACCCCATATGGATTATGCGGTTCAATTTTGGTGTCCTTATTACAGAATGGTCATAGATTCCTTGGAGAGAGTACAACGTAGAATGACAAAAATAATCCATAATATTAGAAATATTCCATAGGAAGAAAGGTTGAAGAAAGTAGGCTTACATTCGTTAGAGAAACGCAGAATTAGAGGGGATATGATAGAGGTGTTCAAGGGGGTTAGTGGGATTAATAAGGGGGGCATGAAAGATGTACTGAAGCTCAGTGATAGCGAAACAACTAGAACAATTGGATTCAAATAAGATTAATTTAGTTTCAGAAAAGATATAGGCAAATATTTGTTATGCTCTTTTTGCATTTAAATACTCATTAATCTTTACATCCATGTACATTTTCATATTATCATGGTCCGTCTTAGTTATGTTTCTGACCAGTTAACAAGCAATAAGAGTAGAAGTTCGAGTACACAATGCGCCTTTATGATATATTGTGTTTTTCTTCCAAATAACATAGATCTGTAGTATATAAAAGATTAATATTATGTGATAAAGTTTATCTGCTGTATTCTGTATATCGTATATATTTATTTGATTTAAAATGGATGTTGATGATCACAAGTTAAATAATAGGAGCAAATAACTATGAAAGCAGAAATTCCAGCTTAGAGAGTATAACAATTGAAATATAGATCAATGTTAATTGATTAACTCAATCGATTAATTTATAAAATTAACTTATCTAGTTAATTTCCCAAATTCGAGTTAACTTAACTTTTTGATAAGACACCCAAATTAACGTAACTTATCTAGTTGAGTTATTCGACCCAACTCTGATATATATATATATATATATATATATATATATATATATATATATATATATATATATATATATATATATATATATAATAGGTGTATGTGTCAAAGTACATAAGAACATATCAAATTAGATTCTGCATAAAGCCGATTGGTCCACACAAGGAAGATCCCTCGCACTCCCAACATTAATTGTAAGGCCTAATTATAGGCCCAACTCACTAACACCATGAGGACCGACCTCACCAAAACGATCAGAGGTCAACATAAGAAAAAAGTGGGAGTCTGCAGAGCGTCGATTCGCCCAAACCCGGCAGATCCCCCTCACACCCAACCCCTCTCGTCCATAATATTATGTCTATCTAAATTGATCTTAAAGCTCCCTATCGTTCTTGATCCCACTATACCACTTGGTAGCCTATTCCACCTACCCCGAACTCTGTTACCAAACCAATATTCTTCAACCTTTCTTCATACGGAAGGTTTCTAATATTATGGATAATTTTTGTCATTCTACGTTGTACTCTCTCCAATGAATCTATGTCCATTCTGTAATAATCTAACACAGAAGTTATCCAATGATTGTTGTAATACTGATAAAAGAGTGAAACATTTCAGAAACATTGCTTGTCAACTGGTCAACACAACGAAAAGGACCGTGATAACTGAAATGCATAAAGGACCGTGATAACTGAAATGCATAAAGGACCGTGATAACTGAAATGCATAAAGGACCGTGATAACTGAAATGCATAAATTGAATGATTACTGAGCATTCAAATCCAAAAAAGAGAATATGCAATGTTCTTGTTAGTATTTCAATAAATTACGATTGATAATAATTATGTAGGACTTTTGAGGTTAGAGTAGTTGACATAAAGATGTATACAGGAATCATTGCACAGGTACAGGCTATTTCCGGAAATTTTCGATCGACAGTTATGTTTGTGGCAGCACTATGAGGCGCTATTATGTATATAATTGACAACTATACTGAGTTTGAATGATATAATGACCATGATCTACATTATAATAATAACATATATTTAGAAGCTTCCAAAATTAACATTACAGTATATATTCCAGAATATAGTTGCCCAGAAAAGTGGCCGGGGAAAGGTGACCGAGATAATCCTATATAATTATTACTAGCAGGGGTACCCGGCGTTGCCCGGGTAATCACCATAATCACCATCACTAGTACCACCACTACTACTACCATAATCACCATCATCACCACAATCATCACAATACTACTACTACCATAATCACCGGCCTCGACCTCCCTGTGCCTCATTAAACGGCTTCCTCGATTTCGGCCGCTAAATGACCTCTGATTTTGGATCTGACCTCATCCGTACCCCCATTTTGGGGGACTGCGAACAGCTTTTGTTCCATACACCTTTTCGATCGGAGGCCTCCTTCTGCCCCAAACGGCCATTTTTTTTTTCAATTTAAAAAAAAAAAAAAAAAAATCGGCCTCGAAACGACCTCTGATCGTGGCCTCGCCCCCTCTATGACCTGACCCAGGTCAATTGACACCCACATGCAAAGTGTCAGCTCCCCAGGTCCAAAACTGCGGCCGCCTATATAGACCACACACACACACACAGACAATCGAAAATATTATATAGATACCTTCTCCTCCTACTCTAATCCTTCTAATCGGGCACGTCATTAGTCTCCCCACACACTCAAACACAGGACATTCCTAGTTGTACAATGCTTCACTAGTATTTTATATATTTTTTTATGATTTGCTACTTGAATATGAGCTATATATACTCTCTCTCTCTCTCTCTCTCTCATATGGAAGTCTTATATATACTGAATGGGTCAGACAACGTGGATTAAAACAATATGCTTAGCCTCAACATTACACAGAGTTAGTAATATGAAAATTATGAAAAGTTAAACAAATAATCTGAAGATATTTAAACTAAGTTAAGTCCGAAAATGAGATAACATAAATTATTCATAGCATTATTTTATTACGAATGGACAACATTTTGTCGTCAACATAATACACAAAATGTGCATCCTTTAGAAGCCAGTTTAGAGTGTGGGAGGCTAACAAACTTCAAAGTGTGGGAGAAAAGACTTGAAGGTGTGGGCGAACGAACTTCATTGTTTGGGCGAACACATTCCTAGTTTGGGCGAAGACTTGTAGCGAATAGACCGTACACCTCTATCATATCTTAAATGATTAAATATATACGGTACCGAATGAAATAGTTCGGTTGCATTATTTTGTTTTATTAACTATTATGCGATCTTGTTCAAATTAGGAAGGACGTCTATCAGTTATAGTGCTACAAACCATCTCAATGAACCTTAGCTAACATGACCCTTCCTAAGCAGTACAAAGCCGTCTAAATTATTTTGAAATATAAAACACATTACCGGTACTGCAATATATATTATATATATACCGGTATATATATATATATATATATATATATATGCCTTTGTCTCTAAATTCCTTTCCGGCCGTTCCATAGCCGCGGTTGTGGACGGCCATTGTTCACTTCCTCACCCTATAAACTCCGGTGTTCCTCAGGGCTCTGTCCTATCTCCTATTCTCTTTCTAATTTTTATAAATGATCTCCTTAACTGTACCTTAATTCCCATCCATTCATACGCAGACGACTCAACCTTACACTACTCCATTAGTTTTTCAGAGCGCCCCAGCCAGCAGTCCCTCAACGACAAATGTAATGAAGCCATTGAACTCTTAAATTCTGATCTAAATACTATTTCCAATTGGGGCAGAGAAAACCTTGTTAACTTTAATGCTTCCAAAACCCAATTTCTCCATCTATCTACCCGTCAGGATCTCCCAGCGGACTATCCCTTATTCTTCAACAATACAAAAATCAACCTTCATCTTCTCTCAATATTCTTGTGTCTCTCTTTTCTTCTGCTCTCATTTGGAGGGACCATATTGCCAGTCTTGCTAAGGCAGCCTCCCAGAAGCTGGGTGTGCTCAACCGCCTTAGGGGGTTCTTTTCCCCTGCACATCTTCTTGCTCTGTACAGGGGCATAGTGCACCCTTGTATTGAGTATTGTTCACATGTGTGGGGAGGTTCCTCTCACACCGCTCTCCTAGACAAAGTTGAAAGGAAGGCCTTTCGTATCATTAACTCCCGTCCACTCACCAACTCTCTGCAATCTCTCTCTCCGCCGCAATGTTGCATCTCTCTCGCTATTCTATCGCTACTATAATAATCAGTGTTCCTCAGAGCTATCCCAGTGCATACCACCTCCTTTACGTAGGGCAAGTGGTACCCGTCTTGCAACTCAGTCCCACCCCTGCTCTGTGCAGCTCTCCAACCCAAGAGTGAAACGTTACTCTCAAACTTTCTTCTACTCAACAGCTGAGCTCTGGAACTCTCTCCCAGAATCAGTCTTTCCCTCTTCCTATGACTTAAATTGCTTCAAACTCCGTGTGTCCAGGCATTTTGGCTCGAACGTCCCTTGATTTTGGCCCTGTCACTCTTTCAACTATGGGGGAGGCATTCGCTATAGGCAGTTATGCCTTTTGCCTCCCTCAATCAAATAGAAAAAGAAAAATATATATATATTATATACCGGTATATATATATATATATATATATATATATATATATATATAGTTATGAGTACTTCAGCAGTAGATTTGGGGCACTTAAACCTCCATATCAAAAGGAAAAAAATTGACAATAAGTTTAGAATTGGGTCATTTTTTAGCTTCAAAGATCGCGTGCCTGACTTTCTGTGTTCAAATATTGTATACAAATTTACTTGTCCTAGCTGTGAGGCTAGGTATTTGGGATGCACTAGTCGTTCCTTCAAAATTAGGATATTTGAACACCTGGGTAGGAGCTACCGATCGGGAAAGTTTTTACAGGCTATGGCGTTTTCGGCTATTCGAAATCATTCACGTGAAGAGGATCATCTCTTTAGTGTGGGTGATTTTGAGATAGTCTCTAGGTTGGGTAGCCAGTCTGATGCATTGAGTGGTGAGAAGTTGTTAATTAGTAAACTGAATCCTGAAATCAATCTTGCAAATAGTGGTTCATAGATATGTTTGGTCAAATTTCAAGGGTTTGTTCAACATGGTTAGTGGTTCATTTGTTTGAGAAATTGTTTCATGGGAGTTTATTTTAGCCGCTTCTCGGTTCAGGTTCCTCAGTTCTCTCTTGTTCCTGGTGCTGATGAGAACTCTTTTCTGGGTAAGTCAAGTATAATGATGGGTTTAAAGATAAATATTTTTGCTTTAGTCATTGGGAGTGATGTGTTTTTTGTGTTAAATCTCTAGATTGGGTTGAATTTCAGTCTCGTATTGCTTTGATATATAAGATTGATTTAGGCTTAGTTTATTAATGTTTTCATGTTTTTGATTAAGAGTATCATTTGTGTTTGGATTTTTGGTCAGGGGTTATGTAAGTTAATGCTAGTTATCGAAATATTATTATATAGTTTCCTTACTGATAAATCAATGGTGTTAGATCAATTTTGAGATCGTTTCTTGATCCGTTGTATGGTATTAGCCTGTGTTGTGACTTTGTTTTGAATTTATGGAAACAATTTTTGTATTCAAAGGTTAAAATATTTGTTATAGTTCAATTGTGATGGTCTTTATTTTGCTTTTCGGTATCTTCACTGGTTTTACATGGTTAGTGTATGAATTTTAATTTTATATATAGCGAGACATTAATATAGGATCGTTTGTATTTAGTAAGTTTAACCTTTTATAGATTCGATAATCATTACCCTATTTTTTACAAATTGCGTTGTTCTAATAGTATATTACTTATTTTTAGGGAATGTTGTTCCTGATGATGGCTTAAGGTTAGCCGAAAATTTGAAAAATAAAGATGTTGCCTGGCGCCCTGTCAATTCTTTTCCTTTTTATATATATATAGTGTATATTGTGACGCATGTCCACGTGTGAGCATGCTGTACAGAACGCCTAGTCATGCCCCACTCTCGCTAGGATCGTCAGGGCAGGAACTTTGGCTGTAGTCTATGTAGAGTTTCCTAACTTAGTTCATGTGAGCCGTTGTACTATAAGTATTATGAATATGTATTTTGTTTTCATCTGAGTCAACGAGTTCTATTTTATAACATTAGTTATAAGTATTGTGTGTAAAACTTATTTGTAATGATGGGAAGAGAAACAGCCACAATTGGGGGTCAGTGGGTGCGCCAGGCGGGAGGTGGGCCTAACTCACTAGCACTCCTCCCCCCCTCAGTGCTAGGGGAGCCTTTGTGTATCCCAGAGGAGAGAGAGAAATTACGTAATGGTTGTCAGTGGGCGGTCCTTAGTAGTTCACATTGGGCTCACTAGAGGGCCGGGTATAAAAAGGGAAGTCTAGCCATTTTTTCATCAGAACTCATTAGGCAGAGCGACTTCTCATTTCCCTTGCTAACTATATATATTCTTCTGACTGATGGGAACTTTCTCTACTACCTTTCATTCTTATCTCCTCTTTTCCCTCCCCTGTTTAACTTCCATGGTCCCGTTGGTGCAGAGCTAGTCAGCCAACGTATTATCGCATGAGTTCTCACGAGATACTTGCCTATTAGATAGCCTATTTGGGAAGGGTTGACTTAGAATAGGATTGATTTATGTTTGTTGCACTTGTATATGCATTTCCCTGTGTGTTATTATTATTATTCCTGTTTTCTGCTAGTCTAGGTAATGCTAGACTGGGGTAAGGCTTTTCTGTGTTACGAGTTGTTGTTTGATGCAGTGGTTAAGCGATAAACCTGCATACTCGTTTCGGTTCAGTGAAGCCTAGGTTGTCTTCGCGGCTGACTGTGTTGAGTTAATAATTTACAGTGCGTGAGGGCAAGAGCCTAACCACCCTGTATTTTATTAACAGTTTGTTTTTACTTTGTCAATGAGCCGGGAGAAAACCAGATACTAGGGACCTGGATTTCTCAAAGTGCACTTGTTAGTTTTAACGTAATACTTTAAACAGTCGTGAGGACTTCGCTAGGCTACAAGCCGTTTTTGCTCAGTCACTGCTACCTTTTGCCCACAGTACCCCAGCTAGACTTTACTCGATTAGTAGATACAGAATAGTATTGAAGCTTTCCTTATGTATGATATTGTTTATGCACTATTGATTTCATGTGTTGCAAGCTTGGCTACTTTAGTGATTAGTGGCCCACGAGCACAATCCGAGTAGGCTATTGCCGTTGCATTTGCGGAGTACTTCTTTTTAATGTTTGCCATTTACTATTGCATATTCTTTTAATTACTCTTATGCCAATTTAAGCCTTTAATAGTATTTAATTGCCAGTGTTTTTGCTTATTGAATTACTGTTCAAAATCCGATACGTACTTCTTACGAGCATCCGAGAAGCATCTAACTTTTTTCAGAAGATTCCTTGCTCGATGCTTAAGGACTATTAATTAACGTAACGTAATAGTGCCGATCCGAAGTAGAGGGTGGAGGACTTCTTAAGTTCATAGTCAAGGGTGGATTACTTCGGCTTCGGCCAACACTATTCTTTTGTGTTGTTATTTCTTACTTCATTGTTTGATTGTTGACCAGACTAGATAATTCCTGTCTCTTTATTAGTCTGTTGTTGAACACTAGTACCGAGTTCTTGTATACCCCGTTATAGCAGATTGAACTCTGGAGGGTATTGGTGTTTTTTGTTCGGCTGGCAGTACTCAGGGGTTGGGATCGTGTGTTTCCGTTGTGGCAGCGAGCCGTATTCGAGTCCTGATTGAGAGCCCTTGTGTACCCGAGTGCCAGTTCGTAACAAATGGCGACCTTGCTTAGGATTTTGTGAACAGTTTAAATTTTTGCAGAGTTGTACAACATTTGTTTGTTTGTATTTTAGCGTGCATATTGAAGAATATTTTTTTGTATGGCAATTAGTAAAGCATTTAAGAGACTCCAGTTAATTTAGTAATTAGTGCTTGCATAGGAAGTTTAACACTTTTGTCTCGAGAATTTTTTTGTGGACTTCAGTATGTCGTGCATTAGCACTGACGATGAGCGAGAGATGTCATTTGAAGGTGTGCCGTTAGTAACCAGTGAGGAGGATGCTAGAGTTTTTGTGAGTAAGCGGTACCACGTGACGGAGGAGAGGCTGACTGGGGTGGATGTTTGTGGCTTGCACCTGATAGCCAAGGTTTTGGGCATTTCCAATGTAGCAGGGATGTCCAAGGGGGAGCTGATCTCCTGGGTGTTGCGTGGGCGACATGGGGTTTCGGAGGAGAGGGCATTTGGGGGGGTTCCTCCCCAGATCCCCTCTCACTCGACTCCCACAGTGCCGTCCACTCGGTTACCGGAGGTTAGCACTCTCCCACAGAGGGATGAGAATTGGCAGATTGGAGTGCCCTCGGGTGGTGCACGTGGTGGTTCCCCAGTTTTTGCCCCCCCTCCTTCAGTAGTGGCAGCTCCCTCTTCCTGCCTGTCTCCAGAGATGGTATTTAGACTTGAGCTTGCTAAGATTGAGGCTAGGAAGCAGGAGAATGAGACTAGGAAGCAGGAGGATGAGACCAGGAGGCAGGAGGATGAGACGAGGAGGCATGAGATTGAGGTTAGGAGGCATGAGGCGGAGCTTAGGTACGACTCTGAGAAATATTGTGCTAAATTGGATTTAGATAAGACTCGTGCAGAGTTGACAGGGACTCGGATGGGCCGTGAGGGCCAAGTAAGAGAACAGTCCTTGGCCCAATTAGTCAAATTGGTGCCGGTATTTAGTGAAACTGAAGTCACAGAATTTTTTAATCGTTTTGAGAAGAAGTGTAGGGAGTATAATTGGCCTGAAGAGAAGTGGGCAGCTCTAGTCTCCTCAAGACTTATGGGTAAGGGTCTGAAGGCTTATGATGCACTGCCTTTAGAGTCTTGCATTGACTACCAAGAATTGAAGAGAGCTGTCCTACGGGCATACGAGTTGCAACCGGAAACATATCGATTGAAGTTTCGGGGTGTTACAAAGACTAGGGAGGCGACCTTTCTTGAACATGCCCGGGACTTAAAAGATGCACTTAAAAACTGGACACGTTCTGAGAAAGCTGAGACGGCAGAACAGTTGACTGAGCTGTTTCTGCTCGAGCAGTTTTATAAGTGTACTGGTGCAGAAATGACTAACTATTAAAGAAAAGAACCCAAGACCTCTTCAAGAGGCAGCTGAGATGGCTGACCTCAGGTTGTCGCTAATCAGGGGATGTGAATCTGTAAAGCGTGTTGATGCAGTTCCCAAGGGGCGCGATACTCCAAACCCTCGAGCTCAGGACAATCACTATAGATATAAACCTCAGTTTAAAAGCCAAGATACCAGGACTGAACCAAAGACTACAGCCGTCCCATTACAGAAGGGTCAGAACTCCGCCCATTATCAGAAGAGACCGATAGGGGAAGTGGAATGTTTTCATTGTAGAAAGAAGGGGCATTATGCAAAATCTTGTCCTAGTTAGCTGTCAGCTGCAGCCGTGTCTTTGGTGCGCAGCATAGGTGTGGCTGAAATGTCGTCTGGATTTACCCAGGGTAGTTTGCCAGCAGCAGGGTCACAGGCTATGTATAAGACTCAGGAAGGCTCGTCCCCTGTCCGTGATGTCTTTTGCGCCCATAGAGGGACCGGTAGGGTAAGTTGGGCGGGTTGCCAGCATAAGGTGGAAGTTTTGCGTGATACTGGATCTTCACAGACACTTTTGAAGAATTTCACGGGGCGACCAATTAATGCGGCACGGGTGGTTGTTGTTCAGGGTATTAATGCGACCAGGTCATACCCGTTGGTTCGTGTGGAGCTGGAAGTTGATGGTGTGATTAAGGACTTAGATGTTGGGATCGTTGAGAAATTGCCAGTGGAGGGCGTCGACCTTCTTCTCGGCAACGACTTTGCGGTGCCTACTTTAGATCTTCCACCCTTAGTCGTTGCCGAGAGGCCGGCCGACGTGAGTAGGGAGGAACAAGAGTGGGTAGTGAGTTGTCAACACCAACAGATGGCATGTGTGGTAACTCGTTCCCAAGCATTTAAGGTATCACAGCCTATTTCACAGGCCACAGAACAGCGGAGGAAGGGAATTAAGGAGAAGCGGAAGGCTGGGAAAAGTTTGAAGAGTTTAGAACCAGTGGCTCTCCCAAAAGACCCAATAGCAGGACCTTTGACCGAGTCTGTTGTATCTCCAGTGCCTAAGACAGTTGATAAGGTAGTGGAGGAGGCAGAGACTCAGAGACAGCACCGTTACCTGCAGCGAGAAAACCGGAGGTCTAAGTTGGATGTTGGGGGAGGGCATGAGTTGTTGACCAAGCAGTTAGACATGTTGGCTCCCACAGACATTCGAAAGTTGCAATTAGAGGATCCAGAGGTTTTGCAGTGTACCAATGGGGCTGTGGAGTTAGAAGATGATAGGGATGCAAAGGCAGGGGATTTTTTTTTCTTTAATGGAATTTTATACCACCGATATCAAGATCCTAAAAGGAACTGGGAGGACGGATCAGGTACAGTTGACCAGCTGGTCGTGCCAGAGGGCTGCAGGGAAAGTTTGCTTAGGTTGGCTCATGATTCTCCATTATCAGGACATTTGGGTGCCAAGAAAACGGTGGCGGCTTTGGGGAAATTGTTATGGTGGCCGGGGATGAAGTCTCATGTGCAGTCATGGATAAACTCATGTGATATTTGTCAACGTGTCGGGAAACCGAACCAAGTTATTCCTAAGGCTCCATTACACCCTATTCCTGTGATTGGGCCACCCTTTAGTAAAATTATTGTTGACATGGTTGGTCCACTCCCTCCCACTAATGCTGGAAATAAATTTTTGTTAACCATAATGGATGTTGCCACTAGATACCCCGATGCATACCCTATGAAAAATGGAATGGCTAAGACGGTAGTCAGTAACTTGTTGTGGTACTTCTCAAGGTACGGGTACCCGGAGGAGATTCAGTCTGATCAGGGATCTAATTTCACCTCCAACATGTTCAAGCAAACAATGCAACAGCATGGGATACGAGCAGTAGTATCGTCAGCGTATCACCATGAGAGTCAAGGGGTGCTTGAGCGGTGGCATGCTACACTTAAAAGCATGCTCAGGTGTTATTGTGCTGACAACGGTATGGATTGGGATCTTGGATTGCCTTATGTGCTGTTTGCTGCTCGGGAGGTACCTGGTGAGAGCCTGGGATTTAGTCCAAACGAGCTGATTTTTGGACACCGTGTCAGGGGCCCCCTTAACATGCTGAAAGAAATTTGGGAGGGGACTGTGCAGCCTTGTCCATTATTAAAGTATGTGCTTGAAAGCCGTGAGCGCATGCTTAAGAGTCTGGAGATGGCAGGTAGAAATTTGACAGAATCACAAGCTTTGATGAAGGACAGGTATGATCGCAAAGTGAGGCTCCGGAAGTTCACTGTAGGACAAGAGGTATTAATTTTGTTGCCTTTGGTTGGTAACCCCCTCTCTGCGAAGTACACTGGACCTTATACAATTGTAGAAAAAATTTCAGACTTAGATTACCTTGTTGCCACTCCAGACAGGAGGAAAAAGAACCAGTTATGTCACGTGAACCTTATTAAAGAGTATGTGAGGCGCCCCTCTGAGCCTCTCACTGTCCCTGTGTTGGCTTGTTGCGGCCGTGGTGGAGAAGGAGAGGGGGACAGTCAAGCTTCAGAGGAGGATAGCTGGGATCAACATGTTTCAGCGGATCAGTGGGCGGGGAACTCGAGCCTAAGGGCTGACGAGGCTATAGCTCATTTGCCTGAGCCGCAGTTTGATGCTATCCGTCAGTTGTTCGGTTCATACCCCACTGTATTTGCTGAACACCCAGGCCTCACTACTCAGGCTATGCATGATGTTGACGTGGGGGACCATATACCCTTTAAGACAATCCCGTACCGTGTGCCCCCCATAAAACTACCAGGTCTGAGGGATGAGTTGGAGTATATGCTCGGTAGAGGGTTGATAGAGAAAGGCACAGTTAAGTGGACTTCCCCCGTAACACTGCAGCCTAAGCCAGATGGCAAGGTACGCTTTTGTATTGATTTCCGTAGGTTAAACGGTTTGACTCCAACTAACCCATATCCTCTTCCTCGGGTTGATGATAGTGTTGACAAAATTGGTAATGCTCGTTTTTTGTCTAAAGTAGATTTAGTAAAAGGTTACTGGCAAGTACCTTTGTCCGAGCGTGCTAAAGAGGTCTGTGGTTTTGTTGTGGACGGGAGTACCTACCGGTGCAATGTTATGCCTTACGGACTTAAGAATGCACCAGCAACGTTTCAGAACCTGATGAATGAAATTGTAAAGGACATTCCGAATTGCACCGTATATTTGGACGATGTAATCATTTATGATGACGACTTTGAGAGCCATTGTGAGCACCTTGAGACCTTGTTCCGGAAACTTAGTGAAGCAGGTCTGGTAGTAAATTTGGCAAAGTGTGACTTCGTAAAAGCCACTGTGCAGTACCTTGGGTTTGTAGTGGGAAGGGGACAGGTGTGCCCTCCTCAGAACAAGGTACAGGCTATCAATAAATTTCCGCACCCAACAACCAAGAAGCAGATTATGAGATTCTTGGGTATGATAGGCTACCACAGACGCTTCATAAAAGGTTACTCAACGGGTTGGCACCTCTCACAGATTTGTTATCTAAAGACAAAAAGTTTTTGTGGCCACCAGAGTGTGAAAAGGCTTTCACTTTGGTGAAACATTTGCTATGTACTCACCCGATACTCAGGGCCCCAGACTTTAACAGGCCTTTTCAGCTGGCAACAGATGCTAGTGGTGTAGGGGCTGGTGCCGTCTTGCTACAGACAGACAATGAAGGTGTGGAACACCCAGTAAGTTTCTTTTCTAAGAAGTTCAATGCTGCACAAAGAACTATTCTACAATAGAAAAGGAATTACTGGCGATTGTGCTGTCGCTCAGGCACTTCGAGGTGTATGTTCCAGCCTATGGACCAGTCGTGGTTATCTACACTGATCATCACCCTTTGAGATTCCTGAATCAATTTCACAATCGCAATATGAGACTGACCAGGTGGTCTTTGATGTTGCAGGAGTATAACCTGGACATCCGTCATATTGCTGGATGTGACAATGTGATCGCGGATTGTTTATCAAGGGTGGATGATCAGTCGTAGGCTATCACAGGTGTGTGGGTTTGAGTGGAGGAAAATAGGCTGCCCTTATAGTGCAGCCGGGAAAAACATATTAAAATATAAAAATCATATAAAAAATCTTTCTTTTGATATAGGTAATCATATAAGTTTGTCATAGCCTATAGAGTTTGAGTAGTCCACGAACTATCAAACGGCTGAGCTGCTGTAAGCTCGATCTGGGAGCATGATATTGTGTCTTTTTGTTATTGTTGGGAGGAGTTATAAAATGTGAATTTCTTTTTAATAATAAGATGTGTTTTGGTGATAAACTCAGCTTTGTTTTAGTGCCATGCGGTCGCTGGGTGTGGGGGGCTTGATGGGGTTCTGTGTTTGTCAGATTTTAGCTCAGGGTTGAGCGAGTAAAATCTTGGGGGAGGTGTGACGCATGTCCACGTGTGAGCATGCTGTACAGAACGCCTAGTCATGCCCCACTCTCGCTAGGATCGTCAGGGCAGGAACTTTGGCTGTAGTCTATGTAGAGTTTCCTAACTTAGTTCATGTGAGCCGTTGTACTATAAGTATTATGAATATGTATTTTGTTTTCATCTGAGTCAACGAGTTCTATTTTATATCATTAGTTATAAGTATTGTGTGTAAAACTTATTTGTAATGATGGGAAGAGAAACAGCCACAGTTGGGGGTCAGTGGGTGTGCCAGGTGGGAGGTGGGCCTAACTCACTAGCACTCCTCCCCCCCTCAGTGCTAGGGGAGCCTTTGTGTATCCCAGAGGAGAGAGAGAAATTACGTAATGGTTGTCAGTGGGCGGTCCTTAGTAGTTCACGTTGGGCTCACTAGAGGGCCGGGTATAAAAAGGGAAGTCTAGCCATTTTTTCATCAGAACTCATTAGGCAGAGCGACTTCTCATTTCCCTTGCTAACTATATATATTCTTCTGACTGATGGGAACTTTCTCTACTACCTTACATTCTTATCTCCTCTTTTCCCTCCCCTGTTTAACTTCCATGGTCCCGTTGGTGCAGTAGTCAGCCAACGTATTATCGCTTGAGTTCTCACGAGATACTTGCCTATTAGATAGCCTATTTTGGAAGGGTTGACTTAGAATAGGATTGATTTATGTTTGTTGCACTTGTATATGCATTTCCCTGTGTGTTATTATTATTATTCATGTTTTCTGCTAGTCTAGGTAATGCTAGACTGGGGTAAGGCTTTTCTGTGTTACGAGTTGTTGTTTGATGCAGTGGTTAAGCGATAAACCTGCATACTCGTTTCGGTTCAGTGAAGCCTAGGTTGGCTTCGCGGCTGACTGTGTTGAGTTAATAATTTACAGTGCGTGAGGGCAAGAGCCTAACCACCCTGTATTTTATTAACCGTTTGTTTTTACTTTGTCAAGGAGCCGGGAGAAAACCAGATACAAGGGATCTGGATTTCTCAAAGTGCACTTGTTAGTTTTAACGTAATACTTTAAACAGTCATGAGGACTTCGCTAGGCTACTAGCCGTTTTGGCTCAGTCATTGCTACCTTTTTGCCCACAGTACCCCAGCTAGACTTTACTCGATTAGTAGATACAGAATAGTATTGAAGCTTTCCTTATGTATGATATTGTTTATGCACTATTGATTTCATGTGTTGCAAGCTTGGCTACTTTAGTGATTAGTGGCCCACGAGCACAATCCGAGTAGGCTATTGCCGTTGCATTTGCGGAGTACTTCTTTTTAATGTTTGCCATTTACTATTGCATATTCTTTTAATTATTCTTATGGCAATTTAAGCCTTTAATAGTATTTAATTGCCAGTGTTTTTGCTTATTGAATTACTGTTCAAAATCCGATACGTACTTCTTACGAGCATCCGAGAAGCATTTAACTTTTTTCAGAAGATTCCTTGCTCGATGCTTAACCCTTATTTAGCGGCGAGCAACATAAGTCGAGTTAAAAAAAGCTGGACTATGTGGCGGCGCTCGACATAACTCGAGTGGCAATTTCAGCACGTAATGTGGCTGAGAGAGAGAGACAAGTGGTGGCAGGAGACTAGCGAGCGTATGACTGCTCCAGACCACCGCGGCGAACCTACTGACACAAATCTCAGCTCCCTCTCCCTCTCTCACTCGCTACATACTCAATTATGTACTGAAAGTACCGAATTACCTGCTTTTTGCACTCGCGTTGCACGGTTATTGCAAGAAAACTATCCATCATACAAGGATCGTTATGGTGTCATTCGAAAGCTCTGTTTATGCCCTTTCAGGGATAGGTACTTGTTTTACGTTCTGGGTCTTATTTAGGCATGAAAATGATCACGTAAACAGCCCTATTTTGGCTAAAAACACCCCGCTGTGCGGTACACATAAATAAACCGCATAGGCCGCTCGTAAGGTGTTAAGGACTATTAATTAACGTAACGTAATAGTGCCGATCCGAAGTAGAGGGTGGAGGACTTCTTAAGTTCATTGTCAAGGGTGGATTACTTCGGCTTCGGCCAACACTATTCTTTTGTGTTGTTGTTTCTTACTTCATTGTTTGATTGTTGACCAGACTAGATCATTCCTGTCTTTATTAGTCTGTTGTTGAACACTAGTACCGAGTTCTTGTATACCCCGTTATAGCAGATTGAACTCTGGAGGGTATTGGTGTTTTTTGTTCGGCTGGCAGTACTCAGGGGTTGGGATCGTGTGTTTCCGTTGTGGCAGCGAGCCGTATTCGAGTCCTGATTGAGAGCCCTTGTGTACCCGAGTACCAGTTCGTAACAATATATAATACGTGTAGGCCTACAGGTATGTTTTGTCAAAATATACGAAAACTTTGTTCTGTAGTGGGTAGAGAACAATTGGTTATCCCTTTACTGCATAGATGAGAGAGAGAGAGAGAGAGGGAGGGGGGGGGTACCCGTGATCACTGTACAAGACCGTAGATGTGGCAACGTGTGGTATTGAGATGCCTTGGTAATGAATTGGCTTGGTAATGAGCTGGTATGGTGAAGAAAAGGTCTGGTCATGAGATGGCATGGTCTGGAGGTGACTCGTCTTGTTTGTGTGGTGAGATGGCATGGTCATGAGATGTCTAGGATTCCTCTAGAATGATAGAGCTGGCGAATTTGGGAAATTCAGTAGCTTTACTCTCTGACCACGTCAATTATTATGTTTAACTATGTGGTACCAGTTCAGTTCACACAAAATGGGACTCGTTATCGTTTAGATCAAGTACTGGGAAATTTGGCATCACATACAGTATATGTGTTCAAATATACACTCTAATTGTAACGGATCGACATACCATGCACTTTCATTAACTTTCAGAGACATGCTAGTTATTTTGCTGAAAGAAAGAGAGAGAGAGAGATAATTAGGCTACATGTATTAATTGCTAAACTGTATATTTGAAATTTAGTCTTGTTATGTGATAATATTGTATTTAATACACATATAATTAATAAGTGGCTGATTATCGTGTACATACGATAGGGTATGGCTCTTTTGGGATACCGTACGTCTCTGTGATGTCACGGTCGTTCCCGCTGCACGGCGTAGGACGAGTAGATCGTATATTATAAGATTGTAAGTAAGTTAAGATTATAAAAGGCCTAATATGCTATTAAGCAATATTGACATGGTCTTATGTAGTATATATGAATTTATCGTATATATTGATTTAATTTATTGTACTGAGCAACATAGATACGGTACAATAATTTGGGCACCGGGCGTTTTCCAAGGCAGCAAGGTGTGACTCTGACGAAGACAGCTCAGAGCCTCCACGAACACCGACCAGTTAACATCTAATTTCCGCCTTCAGTTGATCGAGCTTTTGTGCCTCTAATCACAATACACTGACAGCAATACATACATCTACACCATCACGACGCTCTCATCGACGCCATGACTGACTGACAGATAAGAATAGTATCCATGGTCATTCCCATATAATCATTTGATTCTTTCTTTCACTTTACTCGAGCCTCAGGGCCGATGTCTCGTTACCCCATTGTCTGCCATATTGGGTAAAAGTTCTCCTTTGTCTCGTTTCCACGTGGAACTAATTGTGAGTTAATTCCTAGATAATATTAACCCTTATAACCTTACTTTATATATAATTTATTATGCGAGACCTTTGGATATAAATTAGCTTGTTTCAGTTTGAATTCAATTTAGATATGGAGTAATTTAATTTAGATTGATTTTGTTTGAATTATTATAGCTTAGAAATATTTAACTTCCATTGATAGTATACCACACTGATCATATTTTTACAGTCACATGATTATACTGTCTTGTGAACATGCAATCAAGATGCATTAGACACCCATACATAATTAACACAGTATGAAAGTTTGATCTGTCTTTGTATTAAAATTACTAATCAAATATATATCCATTTACAACGCAAGACAGTAATAATGTTGAAACAGAATATCTGTATTAACACCATAACCTCCAGTGAACCTGTTGAAACTTTGTCTGGAGCCATGAGAGCCAGTGATTTATGTTATTGGTTACCTCACCTCTCGACCCAGCCTACCCCAATTCTCACTTAGGCGAAATGTAAAGTATTTGTCTATTTCGATTTATACATTGGAATTTCGACCAAGCATAAGGAACACTGACTCAGATTGTGAATTTTAAAAATATAGCATTACAATATTACTTTTACATGTGAGAAAACTGATATACAGTATACCTAAACGCATTGATAATTGGTTTTAATAAATCAATTCCTGGTATTGCCACAGTGAATCATCAATTTGTTTTCAATAGTAATATTTGTGTAAGTTGTGGATTTATTTATAATATTAATATTATCATGGTTCCGATGAAAACAGTACATAATATACATTGCCAAGCTGAATATTTATGGAGTGATACAGAACTGATATAATAAACGTATCTGTCAATTGCCAGACGAATTGGTCCCTGAAGGGGTAGCCATGAATGAATCGCCCCATCCATCTTTGTCCACAGTCAGTCGAGGACCCCTCTTCCAATCCAACACCACTTTCATGCATATACTTCTTAACTCAGTCACTTCACTCTTGTACACTCTCTTAATGCTGCTCTCGCTTCCCATAAGTTCCACATAGCCAATGAGCTAACATTCTCCATAACCTGACCGTTCAACCTCACCTCACACTCTGTGACTGCACCCCTTTCAAAGACCATAACCTTACTGTTCCCAGCATTTACCTGCAGATTCAGTTTTTCACATACTATTCCACTCATATTTATCAGACCTTGCAACTCCCAATCACTATCCCTCATCAGAACTACTATGCTTAGAGGACATACGCCTCAGTGATTGCCATACACTATTCTCTCCCCTTTACCCTTATACAGGGGGACTATAATACTTATCTTCCAGTCATCAGACACGTGACATTTCTCTTCTTTCATGCTAGTTTAAACAGTTTCCATACCCATTCAATCACTATCCCACAACCATACCTCAGCATTTCTCCACACACTCCATCTATTCCTGATGCTTTCGCCATCTTCACTCTTTTCAAGGCTTCACACACTCCTGGCCTCCTGATCCCCATCTCCTCCTCCACTGTTTATCTTCTTCTCCCTCCCATATCCCATGCAACTATGTTTGCTGGCGTTTTATTTCTTACATTCAACAATTCGTTGAAGTGCTCCCTCCATCTCTCGACTTTCTCGGCTAGCACTCGCCCATTCTTATCTTTCACACCCTAACTACAATCCCTAACTTTCTTGACCTCTTTCTCCAAGAATTCCTTACACTCCCTCCACTTAACACTTAAATTCCTTCCAAACCCCTCACTTCTCTTACTTTCGTTCTCTACTTTCTTCACCACTCTCTTTGTCTCCAAGTAGTTTACCTTTTTCCCTCTAGTACCTAACCACTTTCTATAATTTCTATATGCTGTCTTCATTCGTCAGTCTGTCCATCCACGTGACTCCAAAAGTTCCTTTTAGATAACTAATTTTGACTGCTGTTTACTCTCAACTTGTGTTCCCCCCTGTTGTACTAAACAACTGTGCTTCCTTGCTGACTCCCTGCCTAGGCAAACTCTTTTACCTCTGTCTCTCCTCTAACATTTCCCTTCTTGCTGGAAGTTTGCTCTCACCCAACCTGTCCCAAAGAAGGGTGACCGCTCTCAACCCTCCAACTGTCATCCAATTGCTTTCATCTCTTGTATTTCTAAAGTTTTTGAAACTATTCTTACTTCCAAATTTCTTAAGCATTCCTCTTCTCATAAACTACTCTCAGATCGCCAGTATCGTTTCCATAAGGGTCGCTCTACTGGTGAACTTCTTTGGTATATTACTAACTCCTGGTCATCCTCCTTTCCAAACTCCAGCTAGACCTTTTCTATTGCGCTAGACATATCAAAGGTAACATATCGAAGGCTGTCTATAGAGTCTGGCACTAATATCTAATTTCTAAACTATCCTTATTCGATTTCTATCCCTCCATCTGTGCCTTTTTCTATAATTTCCTTTCCGGCTGTTCCATAGCTGCGGTTGTCGATGACCATCGTTCACTTCCTCATCCTATCAACTCTGGTGTTCCTCAGGGTTCTGTCCTATTCACAATTATCTTTCTAATTTTCATAGAGCATCTTCTCAACTATACCTCCAGTCTTATCCATTCATATGCAGATGACTCTTCCTTACACTATTCAATTAGTTTTCCAGAACGAACCAGCACGCAATCCCTAAAAAACTTATGTAATGAAGCCATACAACATTTTCAGTTGGGGCAGAGAAAACCTTGTTGCCCTTATTGCTCCCCAACCCAATGTATCCATCTATTTACCAGTCGTGAACTCCCAGATAACTATCCCTTATACTTCAACAATAAAAAAATCCACCCTTCATCTTCTCAGTATTCTCGGTGTCTCTTTTTATTCTGGTTAATCTTGGAAAGACCATATTACCAGTCTTGCTAATGCAGCCTCCCAGAAACTGGGTGTGCCCAACTGCATCAAGGGGTTCTTTACCCCTGCTCAGCTTTTTGCTCTGTACAGGGGCACAGTGCATCCTTGTATTGAGTATTGTTTTAGAAAATGTAGAATGTGTGACGTTAACCACTCCGTTAGAACCGCATGGCTTGTCCTACAGTGACTCGCTAGGATCGCCAGGGCAGTGGATGTGGCTAGAGTTGATGTATTATTGTGTGCTTTATTTCATATGAAAGCTCGTGTCATGGGCAGTCCAGAAAGGCTCTTTGTTTTCGCCCATGTCAAGGCTTTATATATTTAATTGCAAAGTATATGTTTTATCATTAAGTAGTAATGATAGGATTTGAGAGAGAGAGAGAGAGAGTAGAACAGAGTGAGAGGAGGCGCACAGTGTTTTTTGCCATGCTCGATGACGTCACGGCTGGCTGGCCTCTTGGGGATTGGTTGGAGGAGTTTTTTACCATGCTTGGTGACGTCATGTTTGGCTGGCTTCTTTGGCATTGGCTGAAGGAATTGTTACCACTTTGCCTACGCGGTGCGAGCTAGTGCTAGTATATATACAGCTCTCTTGCCACTCTCTCCCTCAGATCTGATTTCTAGAACGCATCCCTCTTATCCCTTTGATACCTGTTCCCCTCTTTGCACCTGAGAACCTTTTCCTCTGCTTATCTCTCTCATTTTCCATATCTTTCACCACCTTTTATTAATATTATACCCCCTCTGGTTAACTCTGCATAATCATCTTCATGCTGGCCAGTTGTATTGTGCGTTAAGGTCTTATATAACCCATGTATGTTTGTTGTTAAGATAAGTTGATCACGAAGCATTGGTTGGCATTCATATTGTTTAGTACCGCTTCCTATAATTATTAGTGTTCTGCTGGATTAGATAATGCTAGACTAGGAGTCTGATACTATAAGGTATTGTTTCCGATGGGTGCTGGCTTTGGTTAAAAGCTGCACGACATACCTGAGAACTGGAGTTGATTGGGTAAATTCTAGTCTGTGTGCCATTGAGAGTAGAGCATGCACGAATGAGGGCTTTTTGCCTATACCATTCTGCACTGTTCTAAGCTCGTTGTTTGTCTTTGAGGTACGCCAGGAGAACGCTTAATACTTCGGTATTAAGGTTTCTCAAGAGAGCTACCCTTCATTATAACGTAATATTTGACGCACAGACTTGAGATTTGCACTAGCCTCTGCGGCATGCCATGCGCACCAGTATCTCATATCATTGACTCTAGCTAGACTTTATCAATCATTGTAGACATTAAGTATATTAACACAATTACTCTTATTATGCATACCCGTTTATGATTACACAAGCATTTCGCTGCCTAGTTGATGTATTGAGACACAAACGACTTAGGCTCTTTTTGTTGATAGGAATACTGCATTGTCGTGGCGATTATTATTATTGTTGTATTGTTTAGGATATTCTTGGTCCCGACTGCATTATATATCCTGCCTTTTTGTGAGCATAGCCTGCTCGAGCATTGTTCCGCTGCCAGCCTTTTTGGGGTTCCATTTCCGATTCGAGCATCTTGATAGCATCTAACATTTGAAGAAGATTCCTTGTTGGTGTTGAAGGACTTTAGTGCACTTTCTTTCATGCAGGAGTGCCTGACATTTATTGATTAAAGTAACGTAAGCTGTACCTTCTCTTACCACCTTACTTTGCATACCATAACCAAGCACCTTCGGTTATAGGTAGTAATAGGCTGTTTTCACATAACATTAAGCCTAGAGTAGACGCACATTTATTGAGAGTTTAATAACCTATTATTGCATATAGAACTCTGGAGAGTATTTGTGTTCTTTGTTCACTGGGAATATACATCAGAGGTTGGATCTAGCGCTTTCAGTTGTAGCATTTATGCCATTACTAGTCCAATGAATAAGAGCCCTGATATATTTAAACCTCAGTCGTAACAAATGGCGACCTTACATAAGATTTGGTGAACCTACATTTATTAGCAGGGAACATTTGTTGTTTTGGGGAATATTTTTCGGGGATCAGCAAGAATAATTTTTTTTTGCAACATAGTATAGCCCTTGAGTATTTCCGAGAACTGTTGTGTGTATATTGAGGTATAAGAGTTTGGGGTGCTTCTTTTCTGAATATTGAGGTGGGAAATTTTTGTGAGCATCATGTCTTATACCGGATCAGAGGAGAATGGAGACACAGTACTTAATGTCGAAACTGAGGAACAGCAGTATGATGAAATGGTTAATCAGGTGAACTGTGAGGAGGATGCTAGGATATTTTTGCAATGGCCTGTTACTGCCGAGCGGTTGGAGGGTATGGTCTTCAATGCCTGGCCACAGCTATCAGTCATGCGGGTACTAGCAGCATGACCAGGGATAACTTGATAACGTGTGTACTGGGCAGGGTGACTGGTGAGCGAGATGGGTTGAGTGCTCAGAGCCCTTCGGCCATGCTTCCCCTACACTTGACTACCAGCCATCCCAGTAGTTTGCCGACCCCGAGTACGTGTCCACAGTTGGGTGGTGACTGGCAGGGTTGGTTGCCCCTGGGGGGACCACCGGTAATTTCAAACATTGTAGCACCTTCACCTCCTCAAGGGTTAACTCCAGAATTATTGTTTCAGCTCGAATTAGCTAAGATCCAGCAGCAAATAGAATCAGCAAGGCTATCAGGGTATCTGAGCAGCAAATAGAATTAGCCAAGAGAGAAAAAGTCACCAGCAAATAGAGCTAGCAAAAATCCAAGCTGATTTAGAGTCGACTAGGTACTGTGCCGACATGGACGTAGAGAAGTCGCGGGTAGAGGCAACGGGACAGCGACTTGGGGCTGGTAACCGTGCTCATGATCAATCTCTCTCGCACTTATTGAAACTGGTTCCGGTGTTTGATGAGAGTGGTGTAACAGAATTTTTCGCATGCTTTGAGAAGAAGTGCCAGGAACACCAGTGGCCAGAGAATAAATGGGCAGCACTTGTATCCTCTAGATTAATAGGCAAGGGTTTAAAGTCTACGATGCGTTACCTTTGGAGTCATGTATTGTGTATGAGGATCTCTAGGAGGCTGTCCTGAGGGCTTACGAACTGCAACCAGAAACGTACAGTTTGAAGTTCCGGGGTGTAACCAAGGGAAGAGATAGCACCTTTTTGGAACATGCCCGGGGAACTGGCTCCGATCTGAGAAGGTAACAACATTTGATGGAATTAAGCAGTTAATGATGTTGGAGCAGTTCTTTAACCCTCTCCGACATATGACGCGAATTTGAGCCTATTAGGGATACTTTAAAGCCTTTGTTACCATGAGGGGTATTTAGAAACCTTTAGTTTAGTTACTTCAACCTCTGCAGTTGTCTTTGAGTTAGCTGTGGGCAGAAAACTAATTTTGGAGAGGTAATTATAAGAGTGAGAGAACTCTATTTCTTATTGCTAATCTGGCAACCTCTGCGTCATATGAGCGTGAAAGGGTTAAGAGCACGGGCGGTGATCTAACTTTGAACTTAAAGGAGAAAAACCCAAGAACTCTAGTCGAAGCAGCAGAAATGGCTGATCGACGGCTGTCGTTGATTCGGGGTTGCGGGTCCTCACAGAAGTACGATGCAAGTGCTAGGGACCGTTACCCTCCCCCTCCCCGTAGCAATGACACATTTAAACAAAAGAGCAATGAAACTAAAACTGAATCCAAACCTGACACCACGCCGTATAAGACAAGTCAGGGGCCTTTTACATCACAGTATAAGCCGAAACCGAAATTTATGTGTTTTAAGTGCCACCAGGAGGGTCATAAGGCAAATGAGTGCCCTAGTCGACCTCCTCCGGCAGCCGTGTCTTTTGCTCACGGCATTGGAGTGTTCAAGAGGACATCGGAGTTTGTTAGAGGCAATTCTTCCGAGGTAAATACACTGCCAGTGCAGAAGGATCCGGAAGGCTTATTCCCTGTCCGTGATACCTTTAGTGACCACAGGGGACTCGGTTGTGTGGAGTGGGGGGGTAGAAGACATGAGGTGAGAATTTTGCGTGACACTGGGGCATCGCAAACATTGTTGAGGAATTTCACTGGTAAACCTGTAAATACGGCGCGGGTGGTTGTGGTTCAGGGAGTTAATGCAACAATGTCATACCCGCTTGTAAGAATGAAGATGGAAGTTCATGGTGTGACTCGTGACCTGGATGTAAGAATTGTGGAGAAGTTACCTGTTAGGGGCGTCGACCTTCTTCTCGGCAACGACTTTGCGGGGCCTACTTCTGAGGCTCCACACTTGGTCGTTGCCGAGAAGCCGGTCGACGTGAGTAAGGAGGAGCAGGAGTGGGTTGAGAAGTGTCCGGTGCAACCTATGGCGTGTGTTGTCACCAGATCTCTTGCATCCAGGGAGTCACATTCTGGTCAACAGTCTTTAGACAAGCGGAGGAAAGGTACCGAGAAGGGGTTGAAAGTTGATGCGGTTGAGAGTTTAGTATCAACGGACATTCTCGGGGATTCATTATTAGGACCGATTTTCGAGTCTGGAGAAGACCCATTAACTGTTACTAAGAAGACAGAGGATGGGCTTAAAAAGACGAAGAGACAGCAACGATACACAGAGAGAGAGCAACGGGAGGCTAAATTTAATGTAGGAGGGGGGCATGAGTTGTTTCGCAAACACTTAGATAAGCTTACTCCTTCGGACATTCGTAAATTGCAATTAGAAGACCCGGAGGTTCTTGAATGTGGTACCGGTGCTGTCAAGTTGGAGGAGGACAGTGATGCACAGTCGGGAGATGTAGCAACAAGGTATCCTTTCGCGTACCCTATGAGAAATGGGTCAGCGAAGACGGTGGTCCGAAACTTGCTAGTGTATTTTTCCCGGTATGATTACCCGCAGGGGATTCAGTCAGACCAAGGATCCAACTTCACTTCTAGCCTCTTTGTTCAAGCAGTGCCGCAGCATGGGATTGTTACGTTTGTGTCATCTGCGTATCATCCGGAGAGCCAGGGTGTGTTAGAGCGATGGCACTCCGCCTTGGAATCTGTGCTTCGTTATTGTTGCTTTGAGAGTGGGAAAAGTTTGGATCTTGGCCTGCCATATGTTTTGTTTGCTGCACGGGAGGTACCTGGGGAAAGTTTGGGATTCCGCCCTAATGAGCTCGTCTTTGGACACCGTGTCAGAGGGCCTCTCCATATGGTTAAAGAAATATGGGAGGGCGCAGAAAAACCTTGTTCTATGCTCAAGTATGTCCTCGACAGTCGAGAACGGATGTTGAGTTGGCTGGCCGTAATTTGACTAGCTCTCAGGCCCTCATGAAGGACAGGTACGACCTCAAGGTTAAACTCAGGGAGTTTCACGTGGGTCTGGAAGTGTTGATTCTACTGCCCCTTGTAGGTCACCCCTTATCCGCGAAGTACACTGGTCCTTGTGGGGTGGTTGAGAGGCTATCGGACCTGGACTGCTCGGTAGCCACTCCAGACAGACGTAAGCGCAACCAGTTATGTCACGTTAATCTCATGAGGGAGTATGTGAGGCACCCCCCTGAGCCTCTCACTGTGCCTGTGATGACGTTTAGCAGTCAAGGTTGGAGAAGGAGAACGGGACAGTCAAGCTCAGGTGGAGGATAACTGGAAGGATAAGAAAGTCAAATGGGCGCCTGAGTGTGAGAAGGCGTTTAGAGTAGTAAAACACCTGTTGTGCACTCACCCGATCCTCAGGGCCCCTGACTTTAGCCTACCTTTCCAACTAGCAACGGATGCTAGTGGTGTGGGGGCTGGTGCCATCCTTATGAAAAAGGACGATGATGGGCTGGAACATCCTGGTAGTTTCTGCTCGGAGAAGTTAAATTCAGCCCAGGGAAGCTGCTCTGTTGTCGAGAGGGAGCTGCTGGCAGTTGTGCTTGCACTGAGGCATTTCGAGGTCTATGTTCCAGCCTATGGTCCGGTCGTTGTAGTTTACACAGATCATCACCCTCTCAAGTTCTTGGACCAGTTTCACAATCGGAATATGAGGCTGACCGGGTGGTCGCTGGTGTTACGGGAGTATAGCCTGGACATACGCCATATTGCCGGTTGTGACAACGGGGTTGCAGATTGTCTTTCAAGGGTATATGATCCTGGGTAGATTGACACACGGGTAGCCTCCTGCTTTAGTTTGAATAGTATTTTGCGCTTGGTGCTTGTTGGCTCGCGGTTGTAGCCCAGCGTATTGGGTCGTAAAGCAGGAGTTGAGCGTTTGGTATAGAAGAAAAAAACTAGGCTTGCCCCTATAGTGCAGCCGAAATATACAAATTAAAAACATAAACAAATTCAAATAAAAACTCTTTCTTTGATAGTTGAATTTTTCAGTATGTTATAGCAGTAATTCTGAGTTGCACTCCTCTCAGAATGCTGAGCTAGAGAAGCTCGCTCTTGAGGAGCATAACTACATATGATTTAACCTATTGTGTTGGGGAGGGTGATAATTTTGTAAAATGTTTTGTTGGGAACTGTGCCAGATATGTTACTGCCACTGGGTGATGGGAAGTAGAGTTATAGCATGGGTTCTAACTATCAGATTTGTTTTGAGCTTTGGGCCTCTGAGAACAAATCTGGGGGGGGGGGGTGATGTAACCACTCCGTTAGAACCGCATGGCTTGTCCTACAGTGACTCGCTAGGATCGCCAGGGCAGTGGACGTGACTACAGTTGATGTATTATTGTGTGCTTTATTTCATATGAAAGCTCGTGTCATGGGCAGTCCAGAAAGGCTCTTTGTGTTCGCCCATGTCAAGGCTTTATATATTTAATTACAAAGTATATGTTTTATCATTAAGTAGTAATAATAGGATTTGAGAGAGAGAGAGAGAGAGAGAGAGAGAGTAGAACAGAGTAGAACAGAGTGAGAGGAGGCGCGCAGTGTTTTTTGCCATGCTCGATGACGTCACGGCTGGCTGGCCTCTTGGGGATTGGTTGGAGGAGTTTTTTACCATGCTTGGTGACATCATGTTTGGCTGGCTTCTTTGGCATTGGCTGAAGGAATTGTTACCACTTTGCCTACGCGGTGCGAGCTAGTGCTAGTATATATACAGCTCTCTTGCCACTCTCTCCCTCAGATCTGGTTTCTAGAATGCATCCCTCTTATCCCTTTGATACATGTCCCCCTCTCCGCACCTGAGAACCTTTTCCTCTGCCTATCTCTCTTATTTTAAATATTTTTCACCACCTTTTATTAATATTATACCCCCTCTGGTTAACTCTGCATAATCAGCTTCATGCTGGCCAGTTGTATTGTGCGTTAAGGTCTTATATAACCCATGTATGTTAGTTGTTAAGATAAGTTGATCAAGAGACATTGGTTGGCATTCATATTGTTTAGTACGGCTTCCTATAATTATTAGTGTTCTGCTGGATTAGATAATGCTAGACTAGGAGTCTGATACTATAAGGTATTATTTCCGATGGGTGCTGGCTTTGGTTAAAAGCTGCACGACATACCTGAGAACTGGAGTTGATTGGGTAAATTCTTGTCTGTGTGCCATTGAGAGTAGAGCATGCACGAATGAGGGCTTTTTGCCTATACCATTCTGCACTGTTCTAAGCTCGTTGTTTGTCTTTGAGGTACGCCAGGAGAACGCTTAATACTTCGGTATTAAGGTTTCTCAAGAGAGCTACCCTTCATTATAACGTAATATTTGACGCACAGACTTGAGATTTGCACTAGGCTACGCGGCATGCCATGCACACCAGTATCTCTTATCATTGACTCTAGCTAGACTTTATCAGTCATAGTAGACATTAAGTATATTAACCCAATTACTCTTATTATGCATACCCGTTTATGATTACACAAGCATTTTGCAGCCTAGTTTGATGTATTGAGACACAAACGACTTAGGCTCTTTTTGTTAATAGGAATACTGCATTGTCGTGGTGATTATTATTAGTGTTGTAGCGTTTAGGATATTCTTGGTCCCGACTGCATTATATATCCTGCCTTTTTGTGAGCATAGCCTGCTCGAGCATTGTTCCGCTGCCAGCCTTTTTGTGGTTCCATTTCCGATTCGAGCGTCTTGATAGATTCTAACATTTAAAGAAGATTCCTTGTTGGTGTTGAAGGACTTTAGTGCACTTTCTTTCATGCAGGAGTGCCTGACATTTATTGATTAAAGTAACGTAAGCTGTACCTTCTCTTACCACCTTACTTTGCATACCATAACCAAGCACCTTCGGTTATAGGTAGTAATAGGCTGTTTTCACATAACATTAAGCCTAGAGTAGACGCACATTTATTGAGAGTTTAATAACCTATTATTGTATATAGAACTCTGGAGAGTATTTGTGTTCTTTGTTCACTGGGAATATACGTCAGAGGTTGGATCTAGCGCTTTCCTTTGTAGCATTTATGCCATTACTAGTCCAATGAATAAGAGCCCTGATATATTTAAACCTCAGTCGTAACAAAAGGAAAGCCTTTCGTATCATTAACTCCCGTCCACTAACCGATTCTCTGCAGTATCTCTCTTCGCCGCAATGTTGCATCTCTCTCAGTATTATATCGCTACTACAATAATCAGTTTTCCCCAGAGCTCTCTCAGTGTATGCCACCTCCTCTACGTAGGGTACGTAATACTCGTCTTGCAACACAATCCCACCCCTACTTTGTGCAACTCTCCAATTCAAGAGTGAAACGATACTCCCAATCTTTCTTCTATTCAACAGCTGAGCTCTGGAACTTTCTCCCTGAATCCATCTTACCCTCATCCTATGACTTAAATTGCTTCAAACTCCGTGTGTCCAGACATTTTAGCTCTAACATTCCTTGATTTTGGCCCTGTCACTATTTCAAATCGGGGGGAGGCACTAGTCACAGGCAGTTTTGTCTTTTGTCTCTTTCATCCACTAAGAAAACAAAACAAAATAAATTAGATATACTCTGGCACATACCCCATATGTTTTATATATTTTGTATATTTGATGTTTTGTTTTAATTGGGGGTGGACGACTCGAGACAGAGCGCCCAAACAGGGACAACACAATACACGAAGAAAAACACAAACTCACACACATCTAGGTTGTCTAGGAAAAATACCTAGAGACCCAGGCCCATTTTGGGTCTCCAGCAAGATTCCCAGGTCCCAGATATCCCGGAGAGGCTCCGATTTCCGAAGGCAGACACACAGCAGAGCACACCACAATGCCTGCCCACCATTGATATTCTTATTAAGAGTAATAATGGGTAAAAGTGGTTTTAACTTGTATCATTGGAGAGTATAATTGAAGCTACAAAGATACTCTAAGCAAAAGAGACATAATGCAATATAACCAACAACAATGGTCCTGGGGAAGAAAGAATACTCCAGGTATGTAAATATACTAACACCCAAGCCGAAAATAAAATACCTTAATCAGATCCTCACCTATTGTTTCTTTCACTCATTCTCACTCTTTCACACACACTCTCTCTCTCTCTCTCTGGTTATAATTTCTCACCCTCTCTAAATTTGATACGTTCCCCTTGTTAATATCGTTCTTCTGTAACCTTGTTTCACTCTCCCCTCCAGTCTTTTATTCTCTATTTGTTCGTTTCACTTAGTTCGTTTTTTCCACTTCTCTTATTATTTGCATATTTCCTAAAGTTATGTGTTATTTCACGTGCTTATATTTCACTATGGCTATATGGCTTACAAGACTTACTGAGTAGTAGATGGTCTAACACGGATGTAGCGGAATCAGGATGTAGCGGGTAAATCTGCCATCAATATTATGTAATTAATGCATCAATTGTTAGCTAAATATAGACAAAGATGAACATAACAACATTCTTGAATTACACAAACGTCTGTGTAATCAATATATATATATATATATATATATATATATATATATATATATATATATGATATTGTTTGGAACTATATAGAGATCATGTCAGTAATGAAAACCCTACACAAAAGTATGGAAGCTAAAGTATAGATAACGAATATAAAGTAAAGTAGACCCTTGAAGGTGTTTTCACCTCCGTCTATAAACTAGAGCCGTACTGACCATAAATCCTGGCTGGACCAAGACCCTTGGAACTCTGCTGCCATAACTCTACCATACAAACTTGAAACTTAGACCACACAAACAACACAGGACCAGAATATCAAACACCTCGGAAACTTACTTCACTTTAATATGAAAGCAACATTTACGGACTCCAACGTATTTTGAAGTAATATCAAATTAACTCCTCAATAGTATGGCTGGTAAGGTGACTGGCTTTGAATCCAAAGATCGTGTGTTCAATTCCTGGCCATAAAACCTACACCCCCCCCCCCCCCCCTCCCCAAAAAATAAATAAATATATATATACTGTCTATATAATTATATATATATAAAGTGTATATATATACAGTGTATGTATATATATGTATATATATATATATATATATATATATACATATATATATATATATATATATATATATATATATATAATATATATACTGTATATATGTATATACAGTGAATATATATAAATCTCTCTCTCTCTCTCTCTCTATATATATATATATATATATATATGTTTGTGTGTGTGCGTACACGCACGCATTTAGAAGCTCACACATACATGAGTAGCCTATATAATTATACAGTATACTCACATGTATGTATGACCTTCTAAATGCGCGCGCGTATGCATACACATAAACACACACACCTTTGGCCAGAAGCACACATACATAATTTGTTTATATAATTCATCCAATAATATCGCAATATTACTGAACATGCATTATACTGAACTATCTTCAATGCAAATCACAAACATTTATTTGAAAAAAAAACACATAGAATGTTTTGGTATTGTGAGTCCTGACTTGCGATACATATTAAATGAGTGATAGTTGTGAACGATCATTGATATATGTTAGCGGTAGTGATGTCTACTGTCAATGGCTGCATACTTGACAACATAAGGACACCTTTTCAATTAGATATTTGTATTTGCTTTATACAGGCAGCAGCCCCAACACAATAACAACACCGACACAACAGACAGTCAACAGCCCCAACACAATAACAACACCGACACAACAGACAGTCAACAGCCCCAACACAATAACAACACCGACCACAACAGACAGTCAGCAGCCTCAACACAATAACAACACCGACCACAACAGACAGTCAGCAGCCCTAACACAATAACAACACCGACCACAACAGACAGTCAACAGCCTCAACACAATAACAACACCGACCACAACAGACAGTCAGCAGCCTCAACACAATAACAACACCGACCACAACAGACAGTCAGCAGCCCCAACACAATAACAACACCGACCACAGCAGACAGTCAACAGCCTCAACACAATAACAACACCAACCACAACACACAGCCAACAGCCTCAACACAATAACAACACCGACCCCAACAGACAGTCAGCAGCCCCAACACAATAACAACACCGACCAGAACAGACAGTCAGCAGCCCCAACACAATAGAAACACTGACCACAACAGACAGTCAGCAGCCCCAACACAGTAACAGCACCGACCACAACAGACAGTCAGCAGCCTCAACACAATAACAACACTGACCACAACAGACAGTCAGCAGCCTCAACACAATAACAACACCGACCAGAACAGACAGTCAGCAGCCTCAACACAATAACAACACTGACCACAACAGACAGTCAGCAGCATCAACACAATAACACCGACCAAAATAGACAGTCAGCAGCCTCAACACAATAACAACACCGACCACAACAGACAGTCAGCAGCTTAACCATGGATGGCATTTTGATACTGTCTTTATTGTGGGCCTCCCTCAGCCGTCCTCTCTTTAGGTCTGTCCATGGTTGTGTGACTGTTTATGAGTTTTGCTTGTCTTGTTGTATATGCTATAATTTAATACTCACAAGTCTTTCTCTATTATATATAATGTATTAAATGGTAAAACTTGCAAAATAAACAAACCAAAACTTGGACGACACAAGATAAATGCAAAAGAACTAATCAAAATCGCTATGTGGAAATAACGCTGAATAAATAATAATTTTGAAATAAAAGAACACAATCCACCACATAGGGTGTACATCACTACATAAGCAAGTTAATCTGGATTCCAAGCAAACTAGTCGAACATATAACAACGCACTATCATCACATTCAATGAATTAGTCAATATGGGAGGTCCGGGACGTTCTGGTAAATTTTACTAAATTCTATATGAATAAAGAAGCTACATTTTATATCAAATTTTATATTAAATATATTTGCAATTTGAAAAGATATAAACAATAGTACAACGAACATAAAACACCCAATAACAATAGTGCTACCGGGTAGGTACCTGTAAACATAGCATGCCTCACGCGATCCTTACCAATTACTACCCTACTATACCCAACCCTATCCTTACTAGGCCCCAGACCGCGAAAGGAGAAAGTCGTCTATCATCTCTCTTGATAAATCCTCCTGAGATCTATGGCATCATCAGGCTCTTCATCTTCCCCTAGTCCCCCGCCCAGCAGCCCAGCACGTCATTTGTTTCTTTGAAGCAGGAACCCACTATCATATAATTATGAAGAGCCTACACCTGTGATGCAAGATCCGCTTGTACAGGTGAAGGAAGAGGAACCAAAAGCACGGGTGAAGACAGAGGATCCTCCCTTGACAAAATACCCGACACCTGTAAAGCAAGAACCGCTTGTACAGGTGAAGGAAGAGGAACCAAAAGCATGGGTGAAGACAGAGGATCCTCCCTTGACACAATACCCTACACCTGTGAAGCAAGAGCTACTTGTACAGGTGAAGGAAGAGGAACCAAATGCACGGGTGAAGACAGAGGATCCTCCCTTGACACCAATAATTACTTGTGAACAGGTTGCCGCAGCTTTGGTGAAAACCAAGCATAATGATGCCGATGATGAAATAAAAACAATTCATGACTCCATGCAACAAGGAGCTAGGCCGAAGACGCAGAAAGGAAAAAAGAGATGCTGGTGCGGATAGGTCTAGTAGCAGCAGGAGGAGGAGGCAACTTTCCCCTGATTTGGTGTATTTAAGGACTATAGAAGCACCTGACAGAGCTGGATGTCGCCTCTACGCTGCTGGCAAAAACTGGTGTCCTCAGGGGGACTTATTACCACCTTGAATCTCCATTTGGTGAGACTGTTCAAGATCCATCAGTCAGCTATAAAGAGGAGGCCAGACCTGCTTAATAAGTAACACCACCTGTGCTTGTCCCTCCTGCACCAGTACCGGCACCTGCATACCCCCAAGCAACTACGACATTGTCAGATTCGGAGACATCAGACTCATCTTAATCCAGCTCTTCATCTTCATCTCCTAGTCCGCCACCCAGACAATGTACCAACATCCCGCAGCCCGGTACCAATATACCACAGCCCAGCACGTCTTGGGCTCCACATACCGGTACCGTCCCACAGCCCAGCACGTCTTGGGCTCCACATACTGGTACCGTCCCACAACCCCGCACGTCTTGGGCTCCACATACCGGTACTGTCCCACAGCCCAGCACGTCTTGGACTCCACATACAGGTACCGTCCCACAGCCCAGCACGTCTTGGGCTCCACATACCGGTACCGTCCCACAGCCCAGCACGTCTTGGCAGGAACAAAGACCCACATCTGAGAAGCAAGAGCTTATAAAGTTGAAGTAAGAGCATCTACAGATGAAGGAAGAGGAGCCATCAGCAAAAGTAATGAAAGAAGAAGTGCTAGAGGTAAAAAAAAAAGGAACCATCAGCAATAGTCAAGAAAGAGGAACCATCAGCACCAACAGCTTTAGTGAAAGCAGAGCCAAAAGATGCCGATGATGAATTACAAGACAGATGTACCTGGAGTGGCGGCGTCTATGCCTCCCGGGGCTGACAACCGTGGATGGCTGCCAACCCTCCCGGCCGGGGACAAAATCACTGACCGATGGGGGACAGCCGGCCGCCAACCAAGGGAAGCAGTCCTGGGAGCCAAACCGCCACAACAAACCCCTGCTCCCTCATTGGGGGACCGAGAACCTGGGAATGGCTTCAGTCACCCAGGCATGTACCACACCTCTCAAAACCACACTCACACATTACACCGTTTTTTTATACACCGAGATATTACTTTCCGGCCGTCATTTCTCGAAGACTTCTTCTAGCCGGAGACATCGAGAGCAACCCAGGACCCACCCACAATTATATGTCCAACATGCTCTAAACCTATCACTTTGAGTCGCCACACAAAGGGTTCAGTTCTCTGCAATGCATGCAGGAACTGGACCCATTTCACCTACCTGGACAAAACTTGCCTCCACGGAATACTACACAAATACCTCGACCTGTTCCTCATGTCCCTCCCTTTCCCAGTCAATCCCCTGTGCACCTCTCCTCTCCAACCCACCTAGCCTTTCCATACCATCAACATCCTCAACCCCTCACACCACACCCCAACCTAATCCATTCTCATCCCCTCCACCTCAATCCCCATCCATCACCACCTCACCCTCCTCCTCACCCCTACCCCATCCCCGTGCAGCAGCACCCAACACATACTGTACACAGACAGAGTCCACCTGGCCAGACTGCGATGTGGGCATCATGTCACCCATCTGAGTTAACAGAGGAGGCTGGATGACTTCGTCCAGAACACCTGTCCAGGTTATAACGAAACTATCTATCTATCTATCTATCTATATGCTCAGGCCCAATTCCCACTTTTCCTATTGTTTTTATTTTGTATTTTCTATTTTACTCTATTTTATTATTTTTATTTTTTGGGTATTTTCTGGGGGGTGGCCAACTCAAGACAGAGCAAGAACAGGGAAAACACAAAACAAAATAACGAACAAACACAGACAAAACAAAAAAAATCACACACATCTAAGTCACCCAGGAGAATACCCAGAGACCAGGGTCACCAAGGTCGCTCCAGCACTCACCCGGTCCCCGACCACCCGGAGAGGCTACGATCTCGACAGGCAGACATGCAGCGGACCCAAAGCCACAAGCCCGCCCACCATACTTCCAGGCGTACCCTTCATATTATCCGTCTCCCCAGGCCAGGCGCCCGACCCCTTCCCCCAAATGACCACGTGTTCACTTAACTATTCACAAGCATTCTCCATTCATTCCTGTTTATTACCACTTCCTTTGCCTGTTATATAGTTATACCTCTAACATCCAAAGCTTGTCTTACACAGTCTCTCCATCTCAATGGGGTCTTCCTGCCCTTCTATCTCCCCTTGTAACTGACTCACATATTCTCTTTGTAAGCCTTTCATCTCCCATTCGTTCAACATGACCATACCAGCCCAGCACCCTTCTGTCCACTCTGGCTGACAAGTGTTCCTGCTGCCCCACTACGTATCTCTTCATTCCTCAATCTGTCTCTACGAGTAACTCCACACATACTCTTCAAGCAGCTCATCTCCATCACATCCAGCTTTCTTTTCTCCATTTTCTTCAGAGCCCATGTCTCAGCCCCATACATGACTGTTGGCACAACAATTCCTTGATACATTGCACTTTTTACTTTCATTCCGAGATTTCTCGTCTTCCACATACTTCCCATTGCTCCGAAAACTTTCCTTCCTTCACACACTCTCTGCTTTACCTCCATTTCCATACCTCCACTCCTGCTTATAGTTCCTCCTAGATATTTAAAACACTCTACTTGTTCCAATATTTCCCCATCCAGCCTCACATCTAGATTCACCCTACAATCACCCCTATTACACACCATTACTTTACTTCTATTGATGTTCACCTTCAGTTTTCTCCTCCCACAAACCACTCCAAACTCTTTGACTACCCGCTGCAATTTCTCCTCAGAATCCGCCACCAACGCTGTGTCATCAGCGAACAACAACTGATTCAACTCCAAATCTCTACCATTCTTTCCTACTAAACCCAATCCTCTTCCCCTAGTTCTCATTTGCACCTCCCTCACCACACCATCCATAAACATATTAAACAGCCATGGTGACAATAAACAACCCTGTCGCAAACCTACCTTTTACCTCAAACCATTCACTCAACTCACCATTTCCTACTCTGCTCTGCTCCCTTCATAAAAACTCTTAGCTGCTTTCAACAAATTTCCTCCAATTTCATAAATCCTTAACACCTTCTACATTGCTTTACAACCCACACGATCATACGCTTTTTCCAAATTCATAAAAGCCCAAAATATCTCCTTATGCTTCTCTAAATACTTTTCGAATAACTGTCTTGCTACAAACATCTGATTCACGCACCCTCTTCCCCTCCTGAAACCGCACTGTATTTCTCCTATTGCACCTTCCGTACATTTTAATATCATCTCTATCAACACCCTTCCATACAGCTTTCCAACCACTGATAATAAACTAATACCTCTATAACTTTAACACTCCTGCCGATCTCCCTTCCCCTTGTACAAAACACCGCACACTATCACACATTATGGAAGACTGCATAACACACAATCCTTTATGCCAACAACACAACACACACTCCTTGAGAACTTTCTGGGAAAACCCGGTCTCGGCTTTGGCCTTCCTTGGGAGCTCGGGGCTGTTCAGCCACTCCGCCTAGGGAAAGTCTACTACTACTACCACCCTTTTTAATACTACAGGGCAGGTGCCCAACCCAGAAAGGAGTCGAAATAGGGGAGTTATTCCCCCCGCCAAAGGCAGCTTTCTAGGGCCTTTCCAAGCTGATGCTGAGAGGATTGGGTTCTAGTCATGTGGTGATGGGCTGGTCTATCAGAGTGAGAGCTGAGCGATCTCTGGCATACCAGTAGCTTTCTCTGACTGTTCCTTTTGCTTATATATTTTCTAGATTTCAAATGACGGCGTCTCTTCCGTGGATTGATCTCCCTACTGCTAACTTGGATATTGGCAGACTGTGAGCCAAAGCGTCACATTTTCCCTTTGCCCCTTAACTTTCCCTTCATCATTTCTGAGGGGCACAGGGCCTTGGGTGGGGCTTTGGTTTCCCGGGCGTTTCCGCACCCTCCTCAGCTCCCCGCCTTGGAGTGGCTTCGGTCACCCGGGCTTTATTAGTGGTAAGCAGGGAGGGTTTTGTAGGGGCGCTCGTTTATGGCCTTGGCCTTTGCTCGGGACCTTGGGGCTGTTTGGCCAGACAGCCTGGGGAACATCAACAACAACAACTAAGCTACATTTATCGTACACATAAATTAACCCCTTCTGTACCGGCGATGTTTTTCACATTTGATTCTAGCCATTTTATTCTAGTTGATTTTTGTATTGTTGAAGTATAAGGGATTCTGGGAGTTCACAACGGCTAGATAGATAGAGAAATTGGGTTTTGGATGCATTAAAGGCAACTAGGATTTCTCTGCCCCAATTGGAGATAATAGTTAACTCAGAAGAAAAGTGTTGTATAGCTTCATTACGTGAATTTTGGAGTTCATGCTTTGTTTGTTGTTGAGGAAGTCTAGTTGAATAGTGTAATGTAGAGTCGTCAGCATATGATTGAATTGGGCTGGAGGTGCAGTTGAGATGGTCATTAATGAATAAAAGGAAGAAAATTGGAGCGGTTTTTACGAAGCCAGTGACTGCAACGTTTTTATACATTGGGCGGGTTATACACAGTCAGTGAGAGCAACGTTTTTATACTTGGGACGGGTTATATACAGCCAGTGGCAGCAACGTTTTTAAACAAGGAGAGGGTAATACGCAACCAGATGCAGCAACGTTTTTATACGTGGAGTGGGTTATACGCAGCCAGATGCAGCAACATTTTCATACATGGAGCGGGTTAAACGTTGCCAGTGGCTGTAACGTTTTTATACATCACAATATTTAACCCGGGAATGGCGAGAACACTCTTAAGAGGTTTTAGTGGGCAACGGTGAGGACCCTCGGTAAGACCTAAACAAAACTTATAAAAGGCCCCAGTAGCACTTACAACTATTTTTTGTTCATACCTCATATCACTCTTCCACATCCCCTCCTCCCCCACTTCAATTATCACCTAGTTTCCCTGTTATTCCCTTATTCATTGGTATATTTTTGTATAAACATCTCCAAACCGATTCTAGTCTGTGGTCATTGTGTTACGTAAGGTAGAGACTGGGAGAGTGTGAGGGAGTAGCTCAGCACTGCTTCAACCCTCGAGAGAAGAGGGTGTGAGGCCGGCTGGCTCACAGTTGATGAATGAACCGCTCGCTAACAATTCGCGATTTTGACCATCCAAATGATATTCCCACTTGTTTTATTGTTGTTACAGTTTACTATCTTCATATTAAAGGTAAAATAGGTGCTTATGAATAAGTAATAACGATATTCATCATAAAATTACGATTATAGGCAGGAATGGAGCTTAATATTGCCGCCCAGAAGTGTGGTGTTCACTACACCCTTTAATTAATCATAAATCCGATTACAATAGGATTTCGTCAAAACCAAAACATAGCTCGTGGGCAGACTGATGGTTGACCACTACCCAAAGTATGAACCACTTTTGAGCTGCCCTGCAACGCTCCACATCTAAACTTTACAGTCAAGTTTTAGCTCTATGTCCGACTCTATGGTTTGCCACGCACCACACCCTAAACCTATAGTGCAAAAGAGACAGAGCGACAGAACAGAGTATGTAGACATTGAAAATATTAATTTGTAAATATATTGTAGTGACAGGGGAATAACAAAATTATAATACAAACAACCAAAAATACTTGTGTATAAACTAAGCATATCAACAATTACTAAGGTGTTATGGGAACCAAAATACCTATCAAGAGGGCTAAACATCTATGAAAATAGATGAGTACTACTTTGACAGTTTGCTTTAGTTTCTGGGTATATCAAATGTATTATCCCCCCTCCCCCCAAAAAACAAAACAAACAATAGAATAAACATTATAAATATATACACAATACAATAAATAAATAATAAAGTAGGCGTGCCGTTTTGCCCCAAAACAAAACGGCATACCCAACTCTGCGATGGGTTACCTTCATCAGTACTAATACCATCATCAATCACGATCATCACTACATTTGCCACAATCATCATGACTACTGTCATCATCACCATCACTATGATCATCACTACTACAATTACAATCATCAATACTACTCTCACCATCATCACTACTACTGTTACCATTGTCACTGCCATAATTATCACTATCATCATTGATACTACACCTATCAACCATCATTACTACTATCATCACCACCATCTTACACTCATCATTATTACAGTTAACATCATCACTACTACTATAACTATCATCATTACTACTATCACAAGTATTACCATCATGTATCCTACTATCACCATCATCACCATTACTATGATCTTCATCATCACAACTATTGTCATCATCACTACAACTTTCACCATCATCACTACTACTCACCATCATCACTAATAGATGTGCCTTTTGCCCAAAATCAAAACGGCATACCCAACTCTGCGATGGGTTACCATCATCACTACTAATACCATCATCAATCACAGTCACCATCATCACTACTACTGCCATCATCACTACAACTGCCACAATCATCACAACTACTATAATCACCATTACTATGATCCTCATCACTACTACAATTACAATCATCACTACTACTGTTACCATTGTCACTGCCATAATTATCACTATCATCATTGATACTACACCTATCAACCATCATTACCACCATCTTACACTCATCATTACTACAGATAACATCATCATTACTACTGTCACAAGTATTACCATCATGTATCCTACTGTCACCATCATCACTACTACTGCCATCATCACCATTACTATGATCTTCATCACAACTATTGTCATCATTACAACTTTCACCATCATCACTACTACTCACTATCATCACTAATACTCACACCATCGTCACTACCATCATCACTACTGTCATTATTATCACTGCAACTATCATAATTACTTGTCACAGTAGACGTGCCGTTTTCCCAAAATCAAAACGGCATACCCAACTCTGCGATGGGTTACCATCATCACTACTAATATCATCATCAATCACAATCACCATCATCACTACATTTTCCACAATGATCATGACTACTGTCATCATCACCATTACTATGATCATCATCACTACTACTCTCACCATCACCACTACTACTGTTGTTACCATTGTCACTGCCATCTTAATCACTACTATCATCATTGATACACACCTATTAACCATCATAACTAATATCACCACCACCTTACAATCATCATTACTACAGTTAACATCATCACTACTACTATAACCATCATCATTACTACTGTCACAAGCATTACCATCATGTATCCTACTATCACCATCATCACTACTACTGCCATAATCACCATTACTATGATCTTCATCATCACAACTATTGTCATCATCACAACTTTCACCATCATCACTACTACTCACCATCATCACTAATACTCACACCATAGTCACTACCATCATCATTACTGTCATTATTATCACTAACACTATTATCATTAATTATCACCATCATCACTACTATTATGACCATCATTACTACTAAAAGTATTGTCACCATCATATCTACTACTGTCACCATCATATCTACTACTGTCATCATCATCACTACTGTAATCATCATCAATACAAATACAACCATCATCACTACTATTATCACCATCATCACTACTATGATGATGGCATTGCCAATTAAACTAACTTAACCTAGCAAATGCGGAGCAAGATGTTTTCGCCCCCAGAACGCATTCATTTTGGGGTGGGGGGGGTGGGGGGGGGGGGAACCATATTTTGGACCTAAGATCATAACTATTGCATAAATAAAAAATAAATAAAAAAATGACTGACGTTTGCATTCACGCAACAAATGTTCGTGTGAAATTTGGTGAAAATCCGTCCAACGTTCTAGGAGGAGTTTCGAGACAGACGGACAACAACAACGACGACGACAGACATTTTTTCCAGTGGTACCCACTATACGGGGGGCGATACCAAACTCTGCTTACGCAGAGTTGATAAATACATAAGTAATATTTAAAATATATATCAATACGCTTAAAAAAAAAAATTAAAATATTACAATATTACTTGAAAGTCTGACCTTCTTGGCGAAAGATAATTTATGAGGGGAGTGTTGATTGTGTAATTAATTGTATGAGCACAAACAGACATGTAGTACACCCATAGTCATATTTGTCAGTATTAATGTGTAATGACAGTGATATAGCTTATGGCTCTTATACATTTATTATGTTCCTTCCAACAACCAACCATACTCCTAAAATCGATTAATGAAATTTACAAACACATGTGGCAGTCCGTGGATTCGAACCCAGGATGCTCACACCGAAAATCAACACCTTATACATCGCACCACGAAGACAGTTAAAGGTTGGTGGACACTGCCTACGATTTATTATGCAACTTCGAATCCTGCATATCAATCTAAGCATGTACACACATCCCAACTGCAACTCACGTAGGCTATGCATATGTGAATGGAAAGAGCAATTAATGGGGCCTTAACCACTTAGGGAAGTCCTCTCGATAAATTACTCCGGAACCAATATCAATTATTATGTTCCTTCCAACAACCAACCATACTCCTAAAATCGATTAATGAAATTTACAAACACATGTGGCAGTCCGTGGATTCGAACCCAGGATGCTCACACCGAAAATCAACACCTTATACATCGCACCACGAAGACAGTTAAAGGTTGGTGGACACTGCCTACGATTTATTATGCAACTTCGAATCCTGCATATCAATCTAAGCTGTACACATCCCAACTGCAACTCACGTAGGCTATGCATACATCTAAGTACGTAACCTCAATATGATTTAGCAAGGAATCACTTTTTAGGACTGACATCCAAGGTACGTGGGACTCAACACAAACTTTACAATTATAACTCCTGCCGTAATGTCACACCAGGGATTACCTCCAAAGTTCGTAAGAGGTTTCCCATAATATGTATAACTTACAATATAAGCCTGACTGAGATAAAGTGCTGGCAAGCTGCAAAACGGAAACATATTTCTTAAACAATATTGCTCCAATAGATAATTGAACCAAGAGTTGAAAATTTGGACCATAATTTGTCATTCATAAGTATTTGTGTTCACATTAAATATTTGTTATATGCGTTTACACTTCAAGTATCCCACTATTATGACAATTATAACACAATCCTCTACACAAATGTGTTAAACTGCAGTTCAAAATCCTCTGTTACATAATTATATAAGCCTACATTTGTGTTTGGCGTATCCTGAGTGACGCTAACAAGCATGAACATGTTTGAACAACTATTTGTTGAAACATTCAAAATAATTATAATTTATGAATAATAATAATACAATTAGATATCATTGGATTTAACTGTATCAAGTAACATGCAACGTACATGATGTTATCAATAAAAGCAAGTGTGGCTCACTGTGTTAGTACCAGTCGTAAATGTAGTAGAACCGCTTCTTATTGTTTGCTTGTTTATCAGTTCCGTATCTCTAGGTTTCACTCTCTCCCATATAAATGTATATAATATATATAGTGTGACGCACGTCAGCTCCCCAGCGACCACAAGGGGGTAGCGGCTCGCTCCCAATCCTCTTCTCCCCTCTCCCCAGGCAGTGTAATGGGCTGTAGGTTATTGATTAAGTTCTAGTTTCTTCCTAGTGCATCATAGTGTCACAGGTAGTCCAGAAATACTCTTTATTTTTACCTGTGACAATGCATTGTATTTTATTCCAGCTGCCATAGATTTAATGTATAAGATGCATTGTGGAGGGAGAGAGAGAATAGGGAGAGCGCGGTGGTAATGTGTGCGTGCGTAGATATGTGTTGCCTCCCTCACTCGAGAGTTTTCCCGCGCCCTTGATTGGCTGGTGGCTCCTGGCGCCTTCTGCAGCCCTGCTGCCTGGTGACGTAGTCGTCTGTGATTGGCGGCCGCGGTCCTGGGACGGTGGTGCGGGCCCCTGTTCTTGTGTCTCCCTCAGAGCTCCTCTTAGTGCTGTACCGCTAACATCCCCTTGCAATCTATCAGCCCACCTCACCCCCTATTGCGAACTTTCTCTACCACTGCTTACCTTCTTCTCTCTGTATATCCTACTATTAATTAAATGCCCTTCCCCTTGACGTTGATTTTATATATCCGTCACTGTATTATACAGCGAGCTCTCAGAGATATTATATGTACATAGTTAGGCATTTTGGATCAGAGGTTTATCCATTTTGGCTTGGGGAGGTTTGACATACTCATTGTGTTGCCCCAACCTCATTTTCTTGGGTGTCTGCCAGGTTAGTCGATGCTAGACTGGAGAGAGGCTATCAGGTTGCAGTTTCCTATGAGCATGGACTTTGTTGAGCCTATGCAACTGTACCGGATACCTGCGGAGGCCTAGGTCATGTTTTTGTCTGTGTACCTTAGAGCCTAGCACTGTGTTGGCGTGAGGGAGTTTGCCTTGTCCACCCAGCACTGTGCTAGCTCGTTAGGTTTTGACTTAGGCGGGTCGCCAGGAGAGAACCAGGTACACGAGACCTGGATCTCTCAAGAGAGCACCCCGTCATTTAATGTATCTAGGCGCACAGACTTGAGAACGACACTAGGCTACCGAGCAGGTGGCTCGGCCAAGGTAGCCTAGCCTACGACTCCCCTGCTAGACTTCGTCCACCTGGCAGACCCCCGATTAGGGTTTATAATCTCATTGTGTATATGTGTGCAACATTATTGTTCCTTATGTTTATAGTAAGTCGTGATTGTTGCTGAGAGACCCAACCAGAGCAGGCTCGTGCTTGGTGGGAGAAAGCATATCTTTTTGTGGTTAGAGTTTAGACTGCCGACCGTTTTAAAATTACACCTGTGCCAGATAACACCGAATGTCCCTACACTATATATGTTCCCACCGTAATAATACACAGTTCAGAATCCGATACGTACTTCTTAGTTGCATCTGACTTTTGCAGAAGATTCCGGCATGATGCTTTAGGACTTTCTTTGTTTCACTTTCTTTCAGACAGGAGTGACAGTTTACCGATTATTTAACGAAACATTAATTATCCTTCTTCTAGTTTGCTATTAAATCGTTGCTGCGATTTAATTACGCCATCTATCTTTTCCTTGTATACTTTAATAAAGTAATCGTATGTTGTATGAGTATAGGCTGCTTCAGTGATCATCAGCCTATAGTGTGCACCTTTTACCGAGTCATAGGATACTTCGTTGTCCAGGCATGACTCAGGGCGGTATAGGTGTTTTGTTATCCAGTGGTTAAGGCAGGGGTTGGAACTAGTGTTACCGTTGTTGCATTTAGCCTTATCTAGTCCAATGATGAAGAGCCCCGTGTCTTGCAGAACCTGGATCGTAACAAATGGCGACCTTGCTTACGATTTTGTGAACTCAAGAAATACTGTGAGAGTGTATTTTTTTTATTTTTTTATTGAGGAATACAGTGGACATAGATTTTTTTTGGCAAGCAGTATAACACATAAAGAGGCTTCAGATAACTTTAGGTGAATAGGTGCTTGCATAAGAGATTATAGATACTTTTTTTGTTTTATAAACTTGCACACTTCTCAGTATACACCATGTCTAGCAAGAGCTCAGTTAACGGGGATAATCAGACAGTACAGCCTATGGGCGTTGAGCAGCAGCAGGAATTTAATGATGGCATCAGAGTTATTAATTGTGAGGCTGATGCGAGGAAGTTTGTGGAGATACCAGTAACAGCGAGTCGGTTGGAGGGGATCGATTGCTATGGTCTGCGTTGTTTGGCCACGGTCCTGGGGCGTGTCGGCTTTGGCAGCATCTCAAAGGGTGACCTGGTGGCTTGTGTGTTGGGTGGTGGCAGTGGGTTGCAGGGTGGAGCGGGGGCTTGGGAGCCTTTATCCAAACCTCCCTTCCACTCTACTCCTATCGCGCCCCCTAGGTTACCAGACCTTGGCACGCTTCCGCAATCTGATAGTCGCTGGCAGCGTGGTTTGCCCCTGGGTGAGCCACTGGGTGGGTCTCCTATAATTGCTCCTCCCCCTCAGGGTTTGACTGCTGATATGTTGTTACAACTGGAGTTGGCTAAGATCCAGTGTGAAGTTGAGATGGCTAAGATTCAGGCTGAGATGGCTAAGATTCAGGCTGAGGAGAGGGTGGAGATGTCTAAGATTCAGGCTGAGATGGTTAAGATTCAGGCTGAGGAGAGGACAACATGCCGTGAGGTGGAGTTGCAGGTTGAAGCAACTAGGTACTGTGCTGAGATGGATGTTGAGAAATCTAGGGTGGAGACAACAGGGCGGCATCTCGGTTCAGGGAATCGTGGGTCTGAGTCTTTATCGCACTTGGTTAAATTAGTCCCTGTGTTCGATGAGTCTGGTGTGACTGAGTTATTTGCACGGTTTGAGAAGAAGTGTCGGGAGCATGAGTGGCCGGAGATTAAGTGGGCAGCCCTTGTATCATCAAAGCTTGTTGGGAAAGGTCTCAAGGCATATGACTCACTGTCATTGGAGGACTGTACTAACTATGTGGTGTTGAAGGAGGCTGTGCTCCGGGCCTATGAGTTGCAACCAGAAACCTACAGGTTGAAATTTCGGGGCGTTGAAAAGAGCAAGGAGAGCTCTTTCCTTGAACATGCCCGGGAACTGACTGACACTATGGGGAACTGGCTCCGGTCTGAGAATGTGACAACAGTTGATCAGGTTAAGCAGTTATTTTTATTGGAGCAGTTCTTCCGGTGCACAGGCAGCGACCTGACATTAAACCTGAAGGAAAAATGCCCCAAGACCGTAGAGGAGGCAGCTAAGCTTGCTGACCTCCGGCTTTCTTTGATTGGTGGGTGCGGGTCTGCTCATCGTAGTGAGACAGGTAACAAGGAGCGTAACACTCCACCCCCCAAAGTCAATGAAGCACAAAATAACACTGTAAAAAGTAAGAGCAATGATACCCATTATAACTACAAACACAAAACCGTCCCGTTTTCAAAAGGGCAGGGCCCTTCCCCACCACCTCAAGGGGGGAAGTCTAGTGGTGAAGTGAAATTTTTTAAATGTCAGGAGGTGGGTCACTTTGCACGTACATGTCCGAGTAATATTCCAGCTAAGCCTGTGTCTTTGGTTCGCAACATGGGGGTGTCTCTGAGCTCTTCTGCGTCTGCCCGGGGTAGGTCGTCAGTTGCGGGAACACAGCCTGTGAAGAAGGGTTTGGATGGCTCGACACCTGTCCAAGACACTTTTTGCAGCCATCGAGGGCACGGGCTTGTGAGCTGGGGGAATACTAAACCTGAGGTCAAATTGTTGCGTGACACTGGGGCATCACAGACACTTCTTAAAAATGTCACAGGCAAACCTATAAACGCGGCTCGGATTGTTGTGGTACAGGGGATCAATGCTACCAGGTCATACCCGTTGACTAGGTTGGAGCTGGAGGTGGATGGTGTGTGTCGTGAACTTGATGTTGGGATCTTAGAGAGCTTGCCAGTTGAGGGCTTCGACCTCCTTCTGGGCAACGACTTTGCGGTGCTCACTTCGGAGGTTCCACCCTTAGTTGTTGCCGAGAGGGCGGCCGACGTTAATAGGGAGAATCGGGAGTGGGTCGAGAGGTGTCGGCTTAAACAGATGGCCTGTGCAGTCACCCATTCTCGCGCGTCAGTTCAGTCACAACCATTGTCTCAGTCTTCAGACCAGCGGAGGAACGGTCGGAAGGAGCAAGCTGAACCTGGGAGTTTTGTGAGTTTTGCTCCAGCGGCTCTCCTTAGCGGCTTAGTACTTGACCCAGAGGTGAGCTCCGGAGTGGCCCTAGAACCTGTCACCCCTAGTGACATGGTTGGGCGTGATGGCACTCGGCGACCTAGTAGTTCCCAGTTGGAGGAGAGTTGTGGAAACGGGGCTATCAAACACGAGGACGGGGAAACATGTCATGTGAACCTGTTGGAGGAGTTTGTGAGGCAACCACCTGAGCAGCCTACTGTCCCTGCGTTGGTCTGCAGCGGCCAAGGTGGAGAAGGAGAGGGGCGGGCAGTAGGGCACAGGTGGAGAAGAGTAGGGATTGTCTTGTCTCGGCGGAGCAGTGGGCGGGGGACACGAGTCTGGTGGCTGTGGAAGCGCTAGAGCACCTGCCTGAGCAGCAGTGTGCAGCGCTCCAGCACCAGCTCGGTTCATACCCCACTGGTCGTGCCGAGCCGCAGAGCCTCACAACTCGGGCGGTGCAAGATGTTCCGCGGGCAGGTCACGTGAATGTTGAAAGACCGTTAGCCTCGTTGTTTCGGTGGTTCAAGGTAGGCGACGAGGCTTGGACATGGTTGTCAGGTCAGGGTCGACCCATGGCTGCCCAGGGTGGTGGTCAGAAGGAGGACATGGAGCATATTGGTGAGGTTGGCTGTGGCATAGAAGTGCCCGGTCGTCGCATAGCCTCCCAATGCTGCTCTAGTCGAATGCAACAGCCCTACCATAGACCAACTGTATCTGGCCATGTCGCTAAAAGCGGTGATGCTGCGCAGGCAGATGTAGTCGTAAGGAATGCGGGGGTGTGCATGTACGTTATCGGCGGGGAAGCCTTAGCTATAATGAACTATGGGGGTGACTGCACAGGTGGTAGTGATTGTCCCTCTCATGACCTGGCTGTTCTAGGGACGAAGGTGGAGAAGGAGGGAGACTACAGGTTAGAAGCTGCGGTCTCGGCTGGGTTGTGGGAGGGCACTAGGCATGTTGTTCTGCGAGATAAGTTGTTTACTAGGCTGTGGCAGTGCATCCGCATGTTTGTTGCTTCTCCAGGCGTGATGTACGGGGTAGAATCCGACATGGAAGCTGGAGACAGTGCGAGGCTCAGTTTAATTCCCTACCGTATAAATCCTGCTAAAAAGCCTGTCGTGAAAACAGAGCTAGATGACATGTGGAAAAAGGGTCTGAGGGATAAAGGATAATGTGAGTGGTCGTTGCCAGTGAGTTTGCAACCTGAGTTGAGTGGCAAGATCAGTGTGTGTGCATTATCCCTGACAGACACCTATCCATTGCCCAAGGGTCTGAGGGATAAGGAATGTCGAGTGGTCGTCGTTGGTAACTTTGCAACCTGTTAAGTGGCAAGATCAGTGTGTTGATTGCGAGAGTATGTGTGCATTATCCCTGACAGACGCCTATACCTTATCGAGAGTTGACGACACCATAGACCGCCTCGGGGCTGCAGCGCCTATCACGAAGGTAGAACTAGTGAAAGGTTATTGGCAGGCCCCGTTGCCGGAAAGAGCAAAGAGAAATGCCAGTCTGTGAAGGGCAGTTTATCAGTGCCAGGTGTTGTTTTTGCTGCCGGGACACAAGTTGGATGTGTGGCATGCTAAGGGCACTGATAATGTTTTGGCTGATTGTTTGTCACGGGAGGGTTTGTTTGCAGGAGAACCCTCGCCGTTCAGTCAGTGTGTGTTGAGAGTGGAGGAAAATAGGCTACATACATTTAAAGCCGAACAAAAACAACAATAACATTTAAAAGTCAACATAAAAACTCTTTCTGTTATTGTAAATTTAAGTATGTTTTGTTACAGCTGAAGCACTAGCTATTAGTGGGCTGAGTTTCGTAGAACTCGCTTCGGAGCGTAACAATTATAAGTTTTGCTATTGTGTTGAGGGGGGTAAATATGTAAGTTTGTTTCATTTTATAAGTAAGTTTTTTTTGTGAAACCTATATGCTGTATTATTGTGCTGGGGTGGGGAGGTTTGGTGACGTGTGCTTATTTCAGATATCAGAACTTGCCTAATGTTAGTGTCTAATATCTTGGGGGGGGGGGGGGGGACGCACATCAGCTCCCCAGCGACCACAAGGGGGTAGCGGCTCGCTCCCCATCCTCTTCTCCCCTCTCCCCAGGCAGTGTTATGGGCTGTAGGTTATTGATTAAGTTCTAGTTTCTTCCTAGTGCATCATAGTGTCACAGGTAGTCCAGAAATACTCTTTATTTTTACCTGTGACAATGTATTGTATTTTTTCCAGCTGTCATAGATTTAATGTATAAGATGCATTGTGGAGGGAGAGAGAGAATAGCGAGAGCGCGGTGGTAATGTGTGCGTGCGTAGGTATGTGCCTCCCTCACTCGAGGAGTTTCCCCGCTCGCGCGCTTTCCCACGCCCTTGATTGGCTGGTGGCTCCTGGCGCCTTCTGCAGCCCTGCTGCCTGGTGACGTAGTCGTCTGTGATTGGCGGCCGCGGTCCTGGGACGGTGGTGCGGGCCCCTGTTCTTGTGTCTCCCTCAGAGCTCCTCTTAGTGCTGTACCGCTAACATCCCCTTGCAATCTATCAGCCCACCTCACCCCCCATTGCGAACTTTCTCTAACACTGCTTACCTTCTTCTCTCTGTATATCCTACTATTAATTAACTGCCCTTCCCCTTGACGTTGATTTCATATATCCGTCACTGTATTATACAGCGAGCTCTCAGAGATATTATATGTACGTAGTTAGGCATTTTGGATCAGAGGGTTATCCATTTTGGCTTGGGGAGGTTTGACATACTCATTGTGTTGCCCCAACCTTATTTTCTTGGGTGTCTGCCAGGTTAGTCGATGCTAGACTGGGGAGAGGCTATCAGGTTGCAGTTTCCGATGAGCATGGACTTCGTTGAGCCTAGGCAACTGTACCGGATACCTGCGGAGGCCTAGGTCATTTTCTTGTCTGTGTACCTTAGAGCCTAGCACTGTGTTGGCGTGAGGGAGTTTGCCTTGTCCATCCAGCACTGTGCTAGCTCGTTAGCTTTTGACTTAGGAGGGTCGCCAGGAGAGAACCAGGTACACAAGACCTGGATCTCTCAAGAGAGCACCCCGTCATTTAATGTAACTAGGCGCACAGACTTGAGAACGACACTAGGCTACCGAGCAGGTGGCTCGGCCCAGGTAACCTAGCCTACGACTCCCCTGCTAGATTCCGTCCACCTGGCAGACCCCCGATTAGGGTTTATAATCTCATTGTGTATATGTGTGCAGCATTATTGTTCCTTATGTTTATAGTAAGTCGTGATTGTTGCTGAGAGACCCAACCAGAGCAGGCTCGTGCTTGGTGGGAGAAAGCACATCTCTTTGTGGTTAGAGTTTAGACTGCCGACCATTTTATAATTACACCTGTGCCAGATAACACCGTATGTCCCTACACTATGTATGTTCCCACCGTAATAATACACAGTTCAGAATCTGATACGTACTTCTAAGTTGCATCTGACTTTTGCAGAAGATTCCGGCATGATGCTGTCATGAAAGTCCTAAGACTTTCTTTGTTTCACTTTCTTTCAGACAGGAGTGACAGTTTACTGATTATTTACGTAACGTTAATTATCCTTCTTCTAGTTTGCTATTAAATCGTTGCTGCGATTTAATTACGCTATCTATCTTTTCCTTGTATACTTTAATAAAGTAATCGGATGTTGTATGAGTATAGGCTGCTTCAGTGATCATCAACCTATAGTGTGCACCTTTTACCGAGTCATAGGATACCTCGTTGTCCAGGCACGACTCAGGGCGGTATAGGTATTTTGTTATCCAGTGGTTACGGCAGGGGTTAGAACTAGTGTTACCGTTGTTGCATTTAGCCTTATCTAGTCCAATGATGAAGAGCCCCGTGTCTTTGCAGAACCTGGATCGTAACAATATATTTACAGTATATATATATATATCTGATATATATATACGTGTTTGTCAATTAACCCAGCAAGTGCAGCAAGACTTATATAAGTTTTACCGGTGGGCTGCGGGAAGCCTTATATAATCCAAGGCCTAAACAAAAAGCATTTAAATCAGCCCAGTTCCTTCCACCCCCCCCCCCCCCCCCTTTCAATTATCACCTATTCTCCCTGTTATTCCCTTATTCTTAGGTATATATTCGTGCTAACATTAGCGAGTTGCTAGCAGGGCGTGGTCATCTGTGTTACCAAGCGTGGGAAAGAGCGAGAGAGACTACCACGCGACAGTGTCTCTCCAGCTGTCGTGACGGCTGGCTGGCTGGCAGGCTGCCTCAGCCATAAGTTATGTAACTCCCGGCCTCTATCGCCGATTTTGACCATCCAAACGCTGTTTCCACTTGTTTTATTGCTGTAACAGGGTAATACCTTTATAATAAACGTAAAATAGGTGCATATGGATACGTATTAATGATATTTATGGTACGATGACAAATTGAGTTTAGGAAACAGTCTAAATACCTCCGCACAGGGAGGGGTGGCCAATACCCCACCTACGCAGCGGAGAGGTTAATGCTTCAACTTTTTTTACAGTGATTTAACAGAAATATAATAATGTATAAATATTACAAAGTTAGTAATAGCAGTAATATATGAGAGCCATGAATATCAGCAGACGCGGACACACATATCCAATTTATCATCCAATCGAAGACTATCCATAATTTACTGAATGACTATGTGCTATTTATGGTCATAGTATTCAAGGTATAGAACAGAATATAACAGCAACATATACTGTATATATCTCAGAGATGCTATATACGGTCATAGTATTAAAGGTATAGCACAGAATATAACAGCAACATATACTGTATATATTTCTGTAGTGTTATACACGGTCATAGTGTTGAAGGTAAACAACACCGTAACAAAACTGACTACATCAGTCAGCAGCCTCAACACAATAATAACACCGACCACACCATATAGTCAGCAGCCTCAACACCATAACACCGACCACAACAGACAGTCAGCAGTTGCAACACAATAACCACACCGACCACAACAATCAGCAGTTTCAACACAATAACAACACCGACCACAACACAACAGTCAGCAGCCTCAACACAATAACACTGACTACACTACAACATACATACAGTCAGCAGCCTATACACAATAACAACACCGACCACAACAGACAGTCAGCAGCCTCAACACAATAACAACACCGATCACAACAGACAGTCAGCAGCCTCAACACAATAACAACAAGCAACTTGTGCTTCCCTCAGGCCAACTTCTGTGTCGTGAGGAACAACAATCAACGTACTATGAGGAAGATCATCCCCATCACTGAGTGCCACAACGGTTTCAAGATTTTAGAGGACTCTGACGACGAAGAGGAAACAGAAGAAATTCGGCTGGTTGGAGACAATAGTTCGTGGCCAACTCGAGTTCTGCGCCATGGCACCTAGGACCAGGAAGTTATATTGTATCCCGGGTGGTGGTGTGAACGACGTTGTTACTGCAATTAACGAAGTGTCCAGACTAGCCCCGCCAACCACAGCGTACGTCATCCACGTTGGATCCAATGACGTGCAGCAGACCCAATCAGAGGACCTTATACTCAAGTACCGGAAGCTGATAAAGTTTTATAACAAAGTCTTGCAAGATCTTAATATCAGGAATTGTTCCAAGGATCGGTGTAGAGAGCCGGTTCTTCAACATTAATCGTCTGCTTGATAACCTGTGCAAGGAGGAGGACATCGGATTCGTCAAAACCTGGGATGCTTTCTACCACGAAGCTCATCTGTTTTCGGAGTACATCTGAACCAGGTGGGAGCAGTAAGGTTTGGCCAATTGCTAAACGACCCAGTATAGGATTTTTAGAAAAGAAATAGTCAACCGAGGACCGCCAGGGATGAGGACTGAGGACAGCCAATACCGCGGACAACCGTGAACGAAAATGTAGAACCGACCAGAACCAAAAATTTGATTAAGGAGCGTTCCGCGAGTTCTAAAACCACAACTTTAAACGTCTTCAATGCAAACGCTCGTAGCATACGCAATAAATTTTCAGATTTAGAGGAACTAGTGTTTACAGAAAATAATGACGTAATTGGCAAAACAGAATCATGGTTCAATACAGAAGACATACTTTTTAGCAGAGTATTCACTGCCAGGTTATGAAATGTTTGAGAAATTCCGAATTAACCCGGCCAGCCCCAGCGACGCGTCTGACGAGTCACCTATGTATGTAACGCCAAACCCCAGCGACTCGCCTGACGAGTTACCCTTTTAGCTCAGTCGTAAGGCTCAGAGTGGCTCTACCTAGAGGGCTCAGATTTGTATGGGAACTGTGTAAGTATCCCACGCACACATGCCGATGGTTGAAAACTCTCAAAGTCCAACCGCGTGCGCGTGAGCGCGCAAAAACATGTTTTTTGGGGGAAATTCCCTTCAATTTTTTACTCTTGTAAAATCCGTTTCGGGGCTCTGTAGGACCATTTTTGAGCTTTTTGATCGGTTTTTCGTGGTTTTTCCTTCATCCCTAACCCATTCGCTATTGTTTCTGGATTTTTGTTTTTTTTTCAAAATCGGCCGGGTTCTGGTGGTACATTTATTAATAACTAGCCGGGGCTCACGGGTTAATAAAAAGGAGGTGGCATTATATTTTTTATCAAGAAAATCTTAACCCGATATTCTTGTCAAAACCGCAACTTGTGATCGTCGACACATCCTTTGTGCTAATATATAATAATAAAGGTACAAATATAATACTTGCATAAATATACAGACCTCCAGCTCAATCAGTGCAAATTGAACCGAGAAATTTACAAACAAATTTTCAGATGTAAGTAACTTACAAGATACCGTAATTATTGGTGACTTTAATTGACCAATTGAGCAATACTCTTACTTCACACTCCGATAACTTGTATACGAACTTGCAAAAGAGTTCGCTCTATCAATGGGTTCGATCGGCGACCAGTGGTAATAATGTTCTTGACCTTGAACTTGCAACAACAGAAGAATTAAGAGAGAATTTGAATGTTGATGTTGAATTCAGTAATAGTGACCATCGTACAATCACTTTCCATTTAAAATTCAATAGCAACGAACTCAATACCAGCAAAGAGAAGGTTCCAAATTTTCAAGAGAGCAAACTTCCTTAAATTTAGAGCAATACTTAACCCTCCTGGCCCGGGCAGGCTCTCCTAATGACGGAGCTCGTATCCGGGCGATCTGGTCGAATATCAACAAAAGTAAACTAAGGCTAATCTCGCTTAATCTATGACCTACATTACATCCACTGGCATGACCAGCGCAAGGTCAACCTCCTCACCACATGCCACAAGGCCCAGATGGTCACCACAGGGAAGGTGGACCGAACAACCAAGAACCCCGTCCAAAAACCAGCTGCTGTCCTGGATTATAACATCAACATGCGCCTCGTTGACAAGTCCGACATGCAGATGGGCTTCATCGACTGCCTGCGAACATCTTGCAGGTGGTACAAGAAGTTTATCCTGCATACGGTAGATATGTCGATCCTCAATGCCTACAACATCTACCGTCTGAGGACTCCAGGAGCCAAGAAGTACAAGTCCCTGCGGAAGTTCCACAAGCAGGTGCTACTTGAGCTCCTGGCTAAACATGCGGGTACACCAGGCAGGCCAATACAAGGACCAGGCCACCTTGACAGAACGGGGTGTGCTGAATTCTTCAGGAAGCACCAGATCAGCGCCCTTCCTTTCAAAGCACCAGGTAGTAATGTTAGGAGTCAGAAGAGGTGCCATGTGTGGAGCCACACAACTCGCAGACCCCGCAAAGCCACAAAACCACTTGGGAATGCCTCGAGTGTCAAGTTGGACTGTGTGCTGGCACCTGCTTCAATGACTTCCACACTCTAACAAACTTTTGAAGTGGAAGTGACAACAGTGAAAGTGACACTCAAATGTAGGCTAAGGATACTAATATAACTAAGTGTAAGTGTAAAGGACACATAAGTAAAAATAAGTGCCTTCAATACAATATGAACAAGTGAAAGTGACACTAAAATATGTATTTCTAACAATAAATAAGTGAAAATGACACTCAATAAGCCTAGGCCAGTCAAAGTGACAGTATAATAATAATAAAACGAAGTATAAGTGAAAGAGACACACACAAGTAATAATAAGTGCCTTCATAACAATATGAATAAGTGACAGTGACACTATATATATTATTAGCTTACCTAACAATACATAAAAGGGGAAATGACCACTACCAATTATCAAAGTCCAGTGAAAGTGACACTAATAATCATAATAATAAGAAAACGAAGTAATATGTGACAGAGACACAAATAAGTTCATATAAATAACTTTATTGAGTGAAAATAACATAATTACTATATAAATATCCTTGGACGGGATATGGGGCCACTCTTCTTGTGGAAGATGTCAGCCTTCTTTGTCTTGGTTGGGTAGCCTGGCATGCCCTTCCTTTTGCCCTTGACTGTGCCGACAGTTCCGGTCTTGCGGTCATGGAGGTACTTGGTCAGGAGAGGCAACGTGTAATAATTATCTGTGTAGAGGATGTGGTTATTATTGAAGTGCCTCTCCATCATCTTCTTCACTACAGTGCCACCAAAACCAATGAGAGGGTCAGTCACAACTTCTCCAGCCTTGCCGCTGTAGACTATAAAGTCCAGCACATACCCCGTCAAGCAGTCGCAGAGGACGAAGAGCTTGATGCCGAAGCGGTGTCTCTTGGACGGGATATACTGTCGGAAGTGCAGCCTACCACGGAACAGGACCAGAGACTCGTCGAGGCACATCTTCTGGAAAGGAATCAGGTATGGGGTGAACCGATGACGTATCATGTCATACAGCTTCCTGATCTTCCATAATGAGTCGGGAAGGTGGACTGCCATGTTGTTTGTCAGGTGGAGATAGGAGAGGATGTCGAAGTACCTGTCCCTGGACATGTATTTGCCAATGATGGAGTCGTTATGATGTTGCCAGTGATCCAGTAGTCAGCCAGAACGTGCTTCCTTATAAGAGTCATCAGCATTGTGAGTGCCAAGAACACATATAGTTCTGCCACAGTGAGAGCTCTCCATGCCACCATCTTGGCACTGGTCTTCCTCCCAAGAAAGTTGGCACAGATAGCATGGTGGTGATTTGTCTCTTTGACGAGGTATTCCATGACTTCATTGTCATAGAAGCCACAGAAAAGTTCACTGGGGGTAGCATCTGGGCCACAGGGATATGCTGGTGACACCCAGAACCCATCTGTACCTCGTCAAAGGCAGGACAAATCTGGCTCAAAATCAGCTCCATCTGTCCACACAAACAGGTCGGATGCTGATGCTCGAGGTCGTGCTGCAGCAGGCACACGCCCTGGATGCCCTGGCACGCCCTGGCACACGCCCTTGCCAGGCGGACGCCCCGCGGACGCCCTGCACGCCCACGCCCAGGCCCAGGCCCAGGGGCAGCGGCGTCGGCAGGCTGACCACGTCCCAACCTCGCCCTCCTCCCTCGATTTGTCGGCACATCCTCTTCCTCTTCCTGTTCCTGTTCTTCCTCCTCTGGCGACGTCAGGTCATCTGGGGCAATGTTGGGGTCGTCAGCATCCTCCTCAGGAGACAATTCTGGTGAAGAAGTGACCGGGCGTCGGCGGCGGTGTGGGCGCGGGAGGCTGCGGGAGCTTCAAGAATGGGAGCCGAGGCCTCGGGAGTTGGGCTCCTTTTGCGGCGAGCCGAGGGCTTTTCAGGAAATAATGCTCTGCAGTGTGTTGAGGCCTGTGGCACATCACCAATACCACTTGAAGAGGCCCTTTGGTCATCCTGAACGAGAGATGAAGGCGAGGGCTGTGGGTGACCCACGTGGCGTCCCGTGTCAAGGCGTCGGGACATGGAATGCGGGTGGTTGCTAGGCCAGGGTCGGCGTCATTATCGCTATCTTCAGCTTCCCTATGCTTTTCTGCGGCTGCTGCCCTGCGTGCTTTTTTAGCTGCACTTTTGATCAATGATTGTTTGTAGAAATATTTGCCCACTTTCAAGGGCGTACGGGCAGGCAAAGGGGAAGGTCCTGGGGTAGTCTAGGGCTAGGCCTAGGCTGACCTAGCAAAGATGGCGAGGGGGTAGGCCTAGGTTCTAGCACACTGGAAGCTCAATGGCACCTTCCTGAAGCACTTCCACATCAGGATCATCACTACTGTCTCCCCCCTCAAATAAATCGACATTATCGTCGTCTCCAAAGCCCACGAAATCGTCTTCACTTTCACTTATAAATTGTACCTTGTCCACCAAGCTTTCGCCACTGCTCTCTTCATCACTTTCAAAAAGTTGTCGCTGTATAGCGCTATCACTCAACAAACGCTTAACTTTCTTTTGTTAAGCTCTCTTCTCGGTTGGAACAGGCGTTGAAGTTGCGAGTGGGGTAGCACTGGGGCCCGCGGGAGGTTGCAACGAATCGGACACGTCGGAAAACATTTTTTCAGTATTACTCGCTATGGCGGCCACGTACGAACTGATAACACTAGTAGTTGAGGCTTGGTGGCGCTGCGGTCGCTCCTACCATGCCAAAATTGGCCGCGCAAATTTTGAAGCACGCTTTCAAGCACAAAGATTTTAAAATGACACCCGGGTTCCGGCCCTTTGTTGTTTTGGTGTCATTTTAAAATTACACCCGGGCTGGAAGGGTTAAGGAAATCGAATGGAGTTCTATGATTAACAATGATGATCTAAACCAATCATAGATATTTTTCACCTCCACTTACTCGAATGCAGTACATGAGTGTATACCATTAAAGAACCGAAGATCAGTACATAATAATATGCCTAAGTGGTGGAATAAAGACATTGGGGATTGTCGGCTTGCTAAAAAGAACGCTCATTATAGATTAAAAATCTCCAATGCCCATGCAAATAAAGTTATAGTTGTAGATCTACGACGCAAAGCCAAAAACGTATTCAAACAAAGTAAATATACGCTAGAATTACATGTTGCAAATCAAAGTAAAACAAACCCCACATAATGTTATAGTTACATCAGGAAGAAGACAGTAGTGACCTCAACGATTGGTTAGTCGATGAGAAAGGAGATTAGACTATGGAAATTACTTTATGTATTTACTTTTATTCAGTCAAAATAATACTTTTAGTATTGCCCTGTCTCATCTTCATGTCCGCACCTCCCTTAATTATTATTATTTCACCAGCGAATTCAAAAAACAAATAATGTAATATGTATTAAAGTTACAACTAGATGAACAAAAATCCAATCACAATAGCATCTCCGCAAAAAAAATAGGTATTCAGTATGAAAACTATAATTCATAATTCAGGGGTTTCTGTCAAAATCAGCGAGGACTGCATATTAATGGACCGAATTGGGAAACTTTACGATGGGGAGAGGTGACTTTGGCACTAATGCTCTCTATCTCTCATTTTCACAATAGCCAAGGCCAAATTCACAAACATACTCAATCGCAGAACAGAGGTCTAATAATAATGTGTAAGTAAGGGACACTAAGTAGAGGCGGTTTGCTCAGTTCTCTGGTACTATTGGAGAAGTATGATCATGCAAAAGAAAATATCCAAACACCATACACATACATTCAAGAAATGGGTTTCATAATCAAACTCTAACAATTTAGTGAGTTATATTGCATCATGCAGTTAGTTGTCTCTGTAAATCTTCCTGTAGTGGGAACATCTATGCTCTGAATATTTTACCTACCATGAGGTACCATGATTAATATAATCTCAAACCATACAACGAACTAACGAATTTGGTTGACCTAGTACTTTATTCAAGCAGGAATCCCCCAGTATTGTACGAGGATATGCTTGCATAACAGAACAACTAAACTTCAAAGTATTGAGTCCAAAACGACAAAATTATATATAATAGGCACTGCAGTACGCATATCACCATTACGCATTATAAATATTTATAAATGAAAATTGCATATAACCGGGTTGTATCACTGTTCTCTTTGAAAAAGACAGTGATCTAACAATCTAAATCATGGCATTAATGTCATCAATGTCAAAACAATGGTTTATTTATATGGAAACATAGCGGTTAAGTCTTATCTATTATGATGCAATATCAGGTCTATAGTAGCAAGTATCAAAATTTATTGTCCGATAGAGAGAGAGAGGAGAAGAAGAGATAGAGAGAGAGAGAGATCAGAGAAGAAGAGAGAGAGAGTAAGAGAGAGAAGAGATAGAGAGGAGATGAGGAGAGAGAGAGAGAGAGAGGAGAGATAGAGAGAGAGAGAGAGAGAGAGAGAGAGAGAGAGGAGAGAGAGAGAGAGAGGAATGGGAAGGGGGGATCTCTTCAATGTCGAATTGACAAAGCTTCTGGTCGTCCATCCCCATTTAACCCCTTCCCGTACCGACGACGTCTTTTTTGCTTTTATTTTAGCTACATTTAGACAAGTTTTGTGCAGCTGGGTAAGGATATTTGGTAGCTAAAAGGATGGATTGAGATATTCTGTAGCCTTTTAATTGGTAACCGTCCGTCCTAAGCTTAATACAATCGTCTAATCGAGCCAGAATAAGTGAAAAGGACGTCGTGGAAACAGAAGGGGTTAAGGCAAGCACATTGCCCATGTTGCCATCTCGGCTCTATGAGTCTATTAGCTGAACCAAGGGCCGTCCCTGAGCCCTCCTCTTAACTCCCCCTAGTCCTACCCCCCACCCCCCCCTCGTTTCCCCTAAAGCATCTCCCCCCCCCTACAAGAACGACCAGCCATCCTATCCCCCACCCCCCACCCTATCCTAACCTCTCCTGTGATCAGTGGGGTGGTCACGATTTCCCGCTAATCAGCTAACAGCCAATCGCGAAGCTAAATATGTTTGTTACTTTGGTTAGCTTTTAAGCTAACTTTGAAAATCGTTAGCGTAACCGATTAGCTTCCGATAAATTTACTGCCGCCGACTTGAGAAAGTCGCTACATAAAAAACTACGACATTAATTTTCAAATGTTACCATATATCTATTTGGGTATAGATTTTGAATTTATTTATTGTTATAGAAGTTCCTATATTATAAAATAAATATGTTTGTTCCCAGGCAAACCCCAGTCTCAAAAACATTTTAGTTAATTGTTTGATGAACAACAATGGATACTTTTTATTATTAGATAAATATATTCAGCATGATGTAATTTCATAAA
>CM064490.1:26834894-27018322 GCA_032716605.1 Paralithodes platypus
GCCGGAAAGAGCAAAGAGAAATGCCAGTCTTGTGAAGAACTGGGCAGTTTATCAGTGCCAGGTGTTGTTTTGCTGCCGGGACACAAGTTGGATGTGTGGCATGCTAAGGGCACTGATAATGTTTTGGCTGATTGTTTGTCACGGGAGGGTTTGTTTGCAGGAGAACCCTCGCCGTTCAGTCAGTGTGTGTTGAGAGTGGAGGAAAATAGGCTACATACATTTAAAGCCGAACAAAAACAACAATAACATTTAAAAGTCAACATAAAAACTCTTTCTGTTATTGTAAATTTAAGTATGTTTTGTTACAGCTGAAGCACTAGCTATTAGTGGGCTGAGTTTCGTAGAACTCGCTTTCGGAGCGTAACAATTTTAAGTTTTGCTATTGTGTTGAGGGGGTAAATATGTAAGTTTGTTTCATTTTATAAGTAAGTTTTTTTTGTGAAACCTATATGCTGTATTATTGTGCTGGGGTGGGGAGGTTTGGTGACGTGTGCTTATTTCAGATATCAGAACTTGCCTAATGTTAGTGTCTAATATCTTGGGGGGGGGGGTGGGACGCACATCAGCTCCCCAGCGACCACAAGGGGGTAGCGGCTCGCTCCCCATCCTCTTCTCCCCTCTCCCCAGGCAGTGTTATGGGCTGTAGGTTATTGATTAAGTTCTAGTTTCTTCCTAGTGCATCATAGTGTCACAGGTAGTCCAGAAATACTCTTTATTTTTACCTGTGACAATGTATTGTATTTTTTCCAGCTGTCATAGATTTAATGTATAAGATGCATTGTGGAGGGAGAGAGAGAATAGCGAGAGCGCGGTGGTAATGTGTGCGTGCGTAGGTATGTGTTGCCTCCCTCACTCGAGGAGTTTTCCCGCTCGCGCGCTTTCCCACGCCCTTGATTGGCTGGTGGCTCCTGGCGCCTTCTGCAGCCCTGCTGCCTGGTGACGTAGTCGTCTGTGATTGGCGGCCGCGGTCCTGGGACGGTGGTGCGGGCCCCTGTTCTTGTGTCTCCCTCAGAGCTCCTCTTAGTGCTGTACCGCTAACATCCCCTTGCAATCTATCAGCCCACCTCACCCCCCATTGCGAACTTTCTCTAACACTGCTTACCTTCTTCTCTCTGTATATCCTACTATTAATTAACTGCCCTTCCCCTTGACGTTGATTTCATATATCCGTCACTGTATTATACAGCGAGCTCTCAGAGATATTATATGTACGTAGTTAGGCATTTTGGATCAGAGGGTTATCCATTTTGGCTTGGGGAGGTTTGACATACTCATTGTGTTGCCCCAACCTTATTTTCTTGGGTGTCTGCCAGGTTAGTCGATGCTAGACTGGGGAGAGGCTATCATGTTGCAGTTTCCGATGAGCATGGACTTCGTTGAGCCTAGGCAACTGTACCGGATACCTGCGGAGGCCTAGGTCATTTTCTTGTCTGTGTACCTTAGAGCCTAGCACTGTGTTGGCGTGAGGGAGTTTGCCTTGTCCACCCAGCACTGTGCTAGCTCGTTAGCTTTTGACTTAGGAGGGTCGCCAGGAGAGAACCAGGTACACAAGACCTGGATCTCTCAAGAGAGCACCCCGTCATTTAATGTAACTAGGCGCACAGACTTGAGAACGACACTAGGCTACCGAGCAGGTGGCTCGGCCCAGGTAACCTAGCCTACGACTCCCCTGCTAGATTCCGTCCACCTGGCAGACCCCCGATTAGGGTTTATAATCTCATTGTGTATATGTGTGCAGCATTATTGTTCCTTATGTTTATAGTAAGTCGTGATTGTTGCTGAGAGACCCAACCAGAGCAGGCTCGTGCTTGGTGGGAGAAAGCACATCTCTTTGTGGTTAGAGTTTAGACTGCCGACCATTTTATAATTACACCTGTGCCAGATAACACCGTATGTCCCTACACTATATATGTTCCCACCGTAATAATACACAGTTCAGAATCTGATACGTACTTCTAAGTTGCATCTGACTTTTGCAGAAGATTCCGGCATGATGCTGTCATGAAAGTCCTAAGACTTTCTTTGTTTCACTTTCTTTCAGACAGGAGTGACAGTTTACTGATTATTTAACGTAACGTTAATTATCCTTCTTCTAGTTTGCTATTAAATCGTTGCTGCGATTTAATTACGCTATCTATCTTTTCCTTGTATACTTTAATAAAGTAATCGGATGTTGTATGAGTATAGGCTGCTTCAGTGATCATCAACCTATAGTGTGCACCTTTTACCGAGTCATAGGATACCTCGTTGTCCAGGCACGACTCAGGGCGGTATAGGTATTTTGTTATCCAGTGGTTACGGCAGGGGTTAGAACTAGTGTTACCGTTGTTGCATTTAGCCTTATCTAGTCCAATGATGAAGAGCCCCGTGTCTTTGCAGAACCTGGATCGTAACAATATATTTACAGTATATATATATATATCTGATATATATATACGTGTTTGTCAATTAACCCAGCAAGTGCAGCAAGACTTATATAAGTTTTACCGGTGGGCTGCGGGAAGCCTTATATAATCCAAGGCCTAAACAAAAAGCATTTAAATCAGCCCAGTTCCTTCCACCCCCCCCCCCCCCCCCCTTTCAATTATCACCTATTCTCCCTGTTATTCCCTTATTCTTAGGTATATATTCGTGCTAACATTAGCGAGTTGCTAGCAGGGCGTGGTCATCTGTGTTACCAAGCGTGGGAAAGAGCGAGAGAGAGACTACCACGCAACAGTGTCTCTCCAGCTGTCGTGACGGCTGGCTGGCTGGCAGGCTGCCTCAGCCATAAGTTATGTAACTCCCGGCCTCTATCGCCGATTTTGACCATCCAAACGCTGTTTCCACTTGTTTTATTGCTGTAACAGGGTAATACCTTTATAATAAACATAAAATAGGTGCATATGGATACGTATTAATGATATTTATGGTACGATGACAATTTGAGTTTAGGAAACAGTCTAAATACCTCCGCACAGGGAGGGGTGGCCAATACCCCACCTACGCAGCGGAGAGGTTAATGCTTCAACTTTTTTTACAGTGATTTAACAGAAATATAATAATGTATAAATATTACAAAGTTAGTAATAGCAGTAATATATGAGAGCCATGAATATCAGCAGACGCGGACACACATATCCAATTTATCATCCAATCGAAGACTATCCATAATTTACTGAATGACTATGTGCTATTTATGGTCATAGTATTCAAGGTATAGAACAGAATATAACAGCAACATATACTGTATATATCTCAGAGATGCTATATACGGTCATAGTATTAAAGGTATAGCACAAAATATAACAGCAACATATACTGTATATATTTCTGTAGTGTTATACACGGTCATAGTGTTGAAGGTAAACAACACCGTAACAAAACTGACTACATCAGTCAGCAGCCTCAACACAATAATAACACCGACCACACCATATAGTCAGCAGCCTCAACACCATAACACCAACCACAACAGACAGTCAGCAGTTGCAACACAATAACAACACCGACCACAACAATCAGCAGTTTCAACACAATAACAACACCGACCACAACACAACAGTCAGCAGCCTCAACACAATAACACTGACTACACTACAACATACATACAGTCAGCAGCCTATACACAATAACAACACCGACCACAACAGACAGTCAGCAGCCTCAACACAATAACAACACCGATCACAACAGACAGTCAGCAGCCTCAACACAATAACAACAAGCAACTTGTGCTTCCCTCAGGCCAACTTCTGTGTCGTGAGGAACAACAATCAACGTACTATGAGGAAGATCATCCCCATCACTGAGTGCCACAACGGTTTCAAGATTTTAGAGGACTCTGACGACGAAGAGGAAACAGAAGAAATTCGGCTGGTTGGAGACAATAGTTCGTGGCCAACTCTAGTTCTGCGCCATGGCACCTAGGACCAGGAAGTTATATTGTATCCCGGGTGGTGGTGTGAACGACGTTGTTACTGCAATTAACGAAGTGTCCAGACTAGCCCCGCCAACCACAGCGTACGTCATCCACGTTGGATCCAATGACGTGCAGCAGACCCAATCAGAGGACCTTATACTCAAGTACCGGAAGCTGATAAAGTTTTATAACAAAGTCTTGCAAGATCTTAATATCAGGAATTGTCCCAAGGATCGGTGTAGAGAGCCGGTTCTTCAACATTAATCGTATGCTTGATAACCTGTGCAAGGAGGAGGACATCGGATTCGTCAAAACCTGGGATGCTTTCTACCACGAAGCTCATCTGTTTTCGGAGTACATCTGAACCAGGTGGGAGCAGTAAGGTTTGGCCAATTGCTAAACGACCCAGTATAGGATTTTTAGAAAAGAAATAGTCAACCGAGGACCGCCAGGGATGAGGACTAAGGACAGCCAATACCGCGGACAACCGTGAACGAAAATGTAGAACCGACCAGAACCAAAAATTTGATTAAGGAGCGTTCCGCGAGTTCTAAAACCACAACTTTAAACGTCTTCAATGCAAACGCTCGTAGCATACGCAATAAATTTTCAGATTTAGAGGAACTAGTGTTTACAGAAAATAATGACGTAATTGGCAAAACAGAATCATGGTTCAATACAGAAGACATACTTTTTAGCAGAGTATTCACTGCCAGGTTATGAAATGTTTGAGAAATTCCGAATTAACCCGGCCAGCCCCAGCGACGCGTCTGACGAGTCACCTATGTATGTAACGCCAAACCCCAGCGACTCGCCTGACGAGTTACCCTTTTAGCTCAGTCGTAAGGCTCAGAGTGGCTCTACCTAGAGGGCTCAGATTTGTATGGGAACTGTGTAAGTATCCCACGCACCCATGCCGATGGTTGAAAACTCTCAAAGTCCAACCGCGTGCGCGTGAGCGCGCAAAAACATGTTTTTTGGGGGAAATTCCCTTCAATTTTTTACTCTTGTAAAATCCGTTTTCGGGGGCTCTGTAGGACCATTTTTTGAGCTTTTTGATCGGTTTTTCGTGGTTTTTCCTTCATTCCTAACCCATTCGCTATTGTTTCTGGATTTTTTGTTTTTTTTTCAAAATCGGCCGGGTTCTGGTGGTACATTTATTAATAACTAGCCGGGGCTCAACGGGTTAATAAAAAGGAGGTGGCATTATATTTTTATCAAAGAAAGTCTTAACCCGATATTCTTGTCAAAACCGCAACTTGTGATCGTCGACACATCCTTTGTGCTAATATATAATAATAAAGGTACAAATATAATACTTGCATAAATATACAGACCTCCAGCTCAATCAGTGCAAATTGACCGAGAAATTTACAAACAAATTTTCAGATGTAAGTGACTTACAAGATACCGTAATTATTGGTGACTTTAATTGACCAATTGAGCAATACTCTTACTTCACACTCCGGACATAACTTGTATACGAACTTGCAAAAGAGTTCGCTCTATCAATGGGTTCGATCGGCGACCAGTGGTAATAATGTTCTTGACCTTGAACTTGCAACAACAGAAGAATTAAGAGAGAATTTGAATGTTGATGTTGAATTCAGTAATAGTGACCATCGTACAATCACTTTCCATTTAAAATTCAATAGCAACGAACTCAATACCAGCAAAGAGAAGGTCCCAAATTTTCAAGAGAGCAAACTTCCGTAAATTTAGAGCAATACTTAACCCTCCTGGCCCGGGCAGGCTCTCCTAATGACGGAGCTCGTATCCGGGCGATCTGGTCGAATATCAACAAAAGTAAACTAAGGCTAATCTCGCTTAATATATGACCTACATTAACATCCACTGGCATGACCAGCGCAAGGTCAACCTCCTCACCACATGCCACAAGGCCCAGATGGTCACCACAGGGAAGGTGGACCGAACAACCAAGAACCCCGTCCAAAAACCAGCTGCTGTCCTGGATTATAACATCAACATGCGCCTCGTTGACAAGTCCGACATGCAGATGGGCTTCATCGACTGCCTGCGAACATCTTGCAGGTGGTACAAGAAGTTTATCCTGCATACGGTAGATATGTCGATCCTCAATGCCTACAACATCTACCGTCTGAGGACTCCAGGAGCCAAGAAGTACAAGTCCCTGCGGAAGTTCCACAAGCAGGTGCTACTTGAGCTCCTGGCTAAACATGCGGGTACACCAGGCAGGCCAATACAAGGACCAGGCCACCTTGACAGAACGGGGTGTGCTGAATTCTTCAGGAAGCACCAGATCAGCGCCCTTCCTTTCAAAGCACCAGGTAGTAATGTTAGGAGTCAGAAGAGGTGCCATGTGTGGAGCCACACAACTCGCAGACCCCGCAAACCCACAAAAACCACTTGGGAATGCCTCGAGTGTCAAGTTGGACTGTGTGCTGGCACCTGCTTCAATGACTTCCACACTCTAACAAACTTTTGAAGTGGAAGTGACAACAGTGAAAGTGACACTCAAATGTAGGCTAAGGATAATAATATAACTAAGTATAAGTGAAAAGGACACATAAGTAATAATAAGTGCCTTCAATAACAATATGAACAAGTGAAAGTGACACTAAAATATGTATTTCTAACAATAAATAAGTGAAAATGACACTCAATAAGCCTAGGCCAGTCAAAGTGACAGTATAATAATAATAAAACTAAGTATAAGTGAAAGAGACACACACAAGTAATAATAAGTGCCTTCATAACAATATGAATAAGTGACAGTGACACTATATATATTATTAGCTTACCTAACAATACATAAAAGGGGAAATGACACTACCAATTATCAAAGTCCAGTGAAAGTGACACTAATAATCATAATAATAATAATACAACGAAGTAATAAGTGACAGAGACACAAATAAGTTCATATAAATAACTTTATTGAGTGAAAATAACATAATTACTATAATAAATATCCTTGGACGGGATATGGGGCCACTCTTCTTGTGGAAGATGTCAGCCTTCTTTGTCTTGGTTGGGTAGCCTGGCATGCCCTTCCTTTTGCCCTTGACTGTGCCGACAGTTCCGGTCTTGCGGTCATGGAGGTACTTGGTCAGGAGAGGCGACGTGTAATAATTATCTGTGTAGAGGATGTGGTTATTATTGAAGTGCCTCTCCATCATCTTCTTCACTACAGTGCCACCAAAACCAATGAGAGGGTCAGTCACAACTTCTCCAGCCTTGCCGCTGTAGACTATAAAGTCCAGCACATACCCCGTCAAGCAGTCGCAGAGGACGAAGAGCTTGATGCCGAAGCGGTGTCTCTTGGACGGGATATACTGTCGGAAGTGCAGCCTACCACGGAACAGGACCAGAGACTCGTCGAGGCACATCTTCTGGAAAGGAATCAGGTATGTGGTGAACCGATGACGTATCATGTCATACAGCTTCCTGATCTTCCATAATGAGTCGGGAAGGTGGACTGCCATGTTGTTTGTCAGGTGGAGATAGGAGAGGATGTCGAAGTACCTGTCCCTGGACATGTATTTGCCAAATGATGGGAGTCGTTATGATGTCGCCAGTGATCCAGTAGTCAGCCAGAACGTGCTTCCTTATATGAGTCATCAGCATTGTGAGTGCCAAGAACACATATAGTTCTGCCACAGTGAGAGCTCTCCATGCCACCATCTTGGCACTGGTCTTCCTCCCAAGAAAGTTGGCACAGATAGCATGGTGGTGATTTGTCTCTTTGACGAGGTATTCCATGACTTCATTGTCATAGAAGCCACAGAAAAGTTCACTGGGGGTAGCATCTGGGCCACAGGGATATGCTGGTGACACTCCAGAACCCATCTGTACCTCGTCAAAGGCAGGACAATCTGGCTCAAAATCAGCTCCATCTGTCCACACAAACAGGTCGGATGCTGATGCTCGAGGTCGTGCTGCAGCAGGCACACGCCCTGGATGCCCTGGCACACGCCCTGGCACACGCCCTTGGCCAGGCGGACGCCCACGCGGACGCCCTGCACGCCCACGCCCAGGCCCAGGCCCAGGGGCAGCGGCGTCGGCAGGCTGACCACGTCCACAACCTCGCCCTCTCCCTCGATTTGTCGGCACATCCTCTTCCTCTTCCTGTTCCTGTTCCTCTTCCTCTTCCTCCTCAGGCGACGTCAGGTCATCTGGGGCAATGTTGGGGTCGTCAGCATCCTCCTCAGGAGACAATTCTGGTGAAGAAGTGACCGGGCGTCGGCGGTGTGGGGCGCGGGAGGCTGCGGGAGCTTCAAGAATGGGAGCCGAGGCCTCGGGAGTTGGGCTCCTTTTGCGGCGAGCCGAGGGCTTTTCAGCAGGAAATAATGCTCTGCGGTGTGTTGAGGCCTGTGGCACATCACCAATACCACTTGAAGAGGCCCTTTGGTCATCCTGAACGAGAGATGAAGGCGAGGGCTGTGGGTGACCCACGTGGCGTCCCGTGTCAAGGCGTCGGGACAATGGAATGCGGGTGGTTGCTAGGCCAGGGTCGGCGTCATTATCGCTATCTTCAGCTTCCCTATGCTTTTCTGCGGCTGCCCTGCGTGCTTTTTTAGCTGCACTTTTGATCAATGATTGTTTGTAGAAATATTTGCCCACTTTCAAGGGCGTACGGGCAGGCAAAGGGGAAGGTCCTGGGGTAGGGCTAGGGCTAGGCCTAGGCTGACCTAGCAAAGATGGCGAGGGGGTAGGCCTAGGTTCTAGCACACTGGGAAGCTCAATGGCACCTTCCTGAAGCACTTCCACATCAGGATCATCACTACTGTCTCCCCCCTCAAATAAATCGACATTATCGTCGTCTCCAAAGCCCACGAAATCGTCTTCACTTTCACTTATAAATTGTACCTTGTCCACCAAGCTTTCGCCACTGCTCTCTTCATCACTTTCAAAAAGTTGTCGCTGTATAGCGCTATCACTCAACAAACGCTTAACTTTCTTTTGTTAAGCTCTCTTCTCGGTTGGAACAGGCGTTGAAGTTGCGAGTGGGGTAGCACTGGGGCCCGCGGGAGGTTGCAACGAATCGGACACGTCGGAAAACATTTTTTCAGTATTACTCGCTATGGCGGCCACGTACGAACTGATAACACTAGTAGTTGAGGCTTGGTGGCGCTGCGGTCGCTCCTACCATGCCAAAATTGGCCGCGCAAATTTTGAAGCACGCTTTCAAGCACAAAGATTTTAAAATGACACCCGGGTTCCGGCCCTTTTGTTTTGGTGTCCTTTTAAAATTACACCCGGGCTGGAAGGGTTAAGGAAATCGAATGGAGTTCTATGATTAACAATGATGATCTAAACCAATCATAGAGATTTTTCACCTCCACTTACTCGAATGCATTACATGAGTGTATACCATTAAAGAACCGAAGATCAGTACATAATAATATGCCTAAGTGGTGGAATAAAGACATTGGGGATTGTCGGCTTGCTAAAAAGAACGCTCATTATAGATTAAAAATCTCCAATGCCCATGCAAATAAAGTTATAGTTGTAGATCTACGACGCAAAGCCAAAAACGTATTCAAACAAAGTAAATATACGCTAGAATTACATGTTGCAAATCAAAGTAAAACAAACCCCACATAATGTTATAGTTACATCAGGAAGAAGACAGTAGTGACCTCAACGATTGGTTAGTCGATGAGAAAGGAGATTAGACTAAAGATGGTAAATTAATTTATGTATTTACTTTTATTCAGTCAAAATAATACTTTTAGTATTGCCCTGTCTCATCTTCATGTCAAGCACCTCCCTTAATTATTATTATTTCACCAGCGAATTCAAAAACAACAAATAATGTAATATGTATTAAAGTTACAACTAGATGAACAAAAATCCAATCACAATAGCATCTCCGCCAAAAAAATAGGTATTCAGTATGAAAACTATAATGCATAATTCAGGCGTTGCTGCCAAAATCAGTGAAGACTGCATAATAATGGTCCGAATTGGGAAAGTTTACGATGGGGAAGGGTGACTTTGGCACTAATGCTCTCCATCTCTCATTTTCACAATAGCCAAGGCCAAATTCACAAACATACTCAATCGCAGAACAGAGGTCTAATAATATAATGTGTAAGTAAGGGACACTAAGTAGAGGCGGTTGCTCATGTCTCTGGTACTAGTGGAGAAGATGATCATGCAAAAGAAATATTCCAAACACCATACACATACATTCAAGAAATGTGTTTCCATAATCAAACTCTAACAATTTAGTGATTTATATTGCATCATGCAGTTAGTTGTCTCTGGTAATCTTCCTGTAGTGGGAACACTATGCTCTGAATATTTTACCTACCATGAGGTACCATGGATAATATAATATTCAAACCATACAGAACTAACGAATTTGGTGGAACTAGTACTTTATTCAAGCAGGATCCCCCAGTATTGTACTAGGATATGCTTGCATAACAGAACAACTAAACTTCAAAGTATTGAGTCCAAAACGACAAAATTATATATAATAGGCACTGCAGTACGCATATCACCATTACGCATTATAAATATTTATAAATAAATTGCATATAACCGGGTTGTATCACTGTCTTTGAAAAAGACAGTGATCTAACAATCTAAATCATGGCATTAATGTCATCAATGTCAAAACAATGGTTTATTTATATGGAAACAATAGCGTTAAGTCCTTATCTATTATGATGCAATATAAGGTCTATAGTAGCAAGTATCAACATTTATTCCGAGAGAGAGAGAGAGAGAGAGAGAGAGAGAGAGAGAGAGAGAGAGAGAGAGAGAGAGAGAGAGAGAGAGAGAGAGAGAGAGAGAGAGAGAGAGAGAGAGCGAGAGAGAGAGAGAGAGAGAGAGAGAGAGAGAGCGAGAGAGAGAGAGAGAGAGAGAGAGAGAGAGAGAGAGAGAGAGAGGGGAATGGGAGGGGGGATCTTCCATATGTGATTGACAAAGCTTTCTGGTCGTCAATCTCCCTTTAACCCCTTCCGTACCGACGACGTCTTTTTGCTTTATTTTAGCTACATTTAGACAATTTTGTGCAGCTGGGGAAGGATATTTGGTAGCTAAAAGGATGGATTGAGATAGTCTGTAGCCTTTTAATTGGTAACCGTCCTTCCTAAGCTTAATAAAATCGTCTAATAGTAGCCAGAATAAAGTGAAAAGGACGTCGTGGTACAGAAGGGGTTAAGGCAAGCACATTGCCCATGGTGCAATCTCGGCTCTATGAGTCTATTGCTGAACCAAGGGCCGTCCCTGAGCCCTCCTTAACTCCCCCTAGTCCTACTACCCCATCGTCCCCCATCTCCCCCACCCACAAGAACAACCAGCCATCTATCCCCCACCCCCCACCCTATCCTAACCTCTCCTGTGATCAGTGGTGGTCACGATTTCCGCTAATCAGCTAACAGCTAATAGCGAAGCTAAATATGTTGTTAGCTGGTTAGCTTTTAAGCTAACTTTGAAAATCGTTAGCGTACCGATTAGCTTCCGATAAATTTACTGCCGCCGACTTGAGAAATTCGCTACAGAAAAACTACGACATTTTAATTTTCAAAATGTTACCATATATCTATTTGGGTATATATTTGTATTTATTTATTGTTATAGAAGTTCCTATATTATAAAATAAATATGTTTCCCAGGCAACCACAGTCTCAAAAACATTTTAGTTAATTGTTGATTAACAACAATTGATACTTTTATTATTACTGTATAACTATTAACCCCTTCAGCACCTTGATGTAATTTGCATTATATTCTAGTTATCAATAGATGATTTTCTTTAGCCAATGATCTACTTCTAGGATATAAAAATTAACTTTAGGGGTTAAGCTTATTGATTTTGTTCTACTATCTATGCCTATCTAAGTTTTCTAACTCAATAAACAAAAATCTATTCGACAGAACTGTCGTTACATAGCTCATGAGTTATGACTCATGAGTAATAAATCATCTATTTATCTATCTATCTATTGCCTGACGCCGCAATCCCCGAAGGAGTGGCCACGAACGAACCGCCCCCATGCACCTCTGTCCCCAGTCAGTCGACGCCCCTCCTCCCAACCACCACCGCCTTCATTCATATACTTCCTCACTCCATCCTTCCACCTCTCCTTCGATGCACCTCTCCCTCTCTGTCCTTCCACCTCGCTCTCGTACACCCTCTTAGTCAATCTCTCGCTTTCCATACGTTCCATATGGCCGAACCATCTCAAGTTGTTCCTTTTCACACTTTCCAGCACATCTACCTCCACACCACACCTCCTTCTTACTTCCCCATTCGTCTGTCTATCCCTCCAAGTAACTCCGCACGCACTTCTCAAGTAACCCATATCCACCGCTCTCACTCTTGGTCTAAGTCTCTTCCCGAACGTCCATGCTCCGCTTCCGTAAGTTAGTGCCGGGATTACCACAATGTCATGCAAGGACTTCTTCACTTCCATACTGACCACCCTATTTCTTGTTACTGCTTTCAACGTTCCTACAACCCTCTTCCCCTGTTGCACCCTCTCCCGCACCTCCAAATTCACAGTCCCATCTTTACTCAACACACTGCCCAGATACTTAAAAGAGCTGACGATCTCCATAGCCTGACCGTTCAACTTCACTGTGACTTCACCCCTTTCGAATACCATAACCTTGCTCTTCCCCGCATTTACCTTCAAATTCAGTTTTTTGCACACTGTTCCAAACTCATTTACCAAACCCTGCAGCTCCCATTCATTATCACTCATCAGAACTGTATCATCCGCAAACAGCAGTATAGGCAGCTTCCACTCATTTCCCTCCCTTTTCAGCGATACACCAACATCCACTGCTCTTGATAGTATTTCTTTCATGACTCCATCCATATATACAGTAAACAACCATGGAGACATCACACACCCCTGTTTCAAACCAACCTTCAGGCCAAAGAACTCACTCTGCTCACTCTCCACATGTACTGCCGCCTTTGCACCCTCATACATACTCTTCACTGCTTTCAGCAACTTGCCATCTACTCAAAATTACTATATTTTTGTTATGATTTACTATCTAGTAATATCTTATCGTTTTTATGATATTGCATACAGACACTGTTGTACATAACTCACGAGAGAAACAATATATTTTAATTTTACCTACCGGTAATCTAATATATTGAATTTAATTTTGATTAATAGTGTCCGTAAATATTGTGATACAGTAGTAATACTGAACAGTCTTGTATTAATGTATGCAAATAAATTTGATTGTAAGCTAATGTTTATTTCATTTATTCATTTAATGATTTATTTACAAAAGGATGCACATGCACATTCATTAATCATCTGATGTTGGCATTCTATGATTCTTCTAGTCTATGTTTTGGAAAGCTGTGTTTAAGCAATAAACTACAACTACAACCTAATGCATATCAGTTTTAGCTTTCTAGGTTTGTGTTAAACCCTTAACTAGCGGCGCACAACATAAGTCGAGTATAATAAATTTGGACTATCTGGCGGCGCGCGACATAGGTCGTGTGGCAATTTCAGCACGTAATGTTGCTGAGAGAGAGAGACAAGTGGTGGCAGGAGAGTAGCGAGCGTATGACTGCTCCAGACCACCGCGGCGAACCTACTGACACGAATCCCACCTCCTCCCTCCCTCTCTCACTCGCTATATACTGAATTGTATGGGGAAAGTACCGAATTACATGCTTTTTGCACTCGTGTTGCGCGGTTTTTGCAAGAAAACTAACCGTCATAAAAGGATCGTTATGGTGTCATTGGAATGCTCTGTTTATGCCCTTTCAGGGATAGATACTTGTTTTACGCTCTGGGTCTTATTTAGGCATGAAAATTATCACGTAAACAGCCCTATTTTGGCTAAAAACACCCCGCTGGGCGGTACATATAAATAGGCCGCTAGGCCGCTAATAAGGTGTTAAGGGTTTAAGAGGGAAAAATCAAACCAATGCTAAATTCATATGATAAAAGTTAGCTGTTAACTGTTATGGTTAGCTTCCACTAATTTCTTTAGCAATTTAGCGATTCAGCGTTATCTAAGCTAACATTCTAAGTTAGCTGATTATCGGTTATCTCAGCTAACTTTTCGGTTAGCTGTGCCCACCACAGCTGTGATGCCATCTTTCCCAGGAGGTATACTGGCTGTGAGGGTGGAGTGAATCGCCATTCTCTCAGTGCTCACGTGATTGAGAGAGAGCGAGAGTGAGAGAGAAAGAGCGTAAGTGAGACAGATGGGGGGGGGGAGTGCAATGGCAGTTTTCTTATGGTCATAGCATGCAATTATGTGCAAATCCTGAGAAGAACAATACCGTTTTCAAACAATGGGTAGGCATAGTAACTTATGAGACAGCAAAATATAAGGCAAATACTGTAGTTTTCCTGTAAAAGAAAACAAAATATCATTCCTGAAAAAAGGTGAACCCACTATGGCAGACAATACAATTTGAACAGAGGACCACTGCAGTTGTTAAGGTCTGCAGGTTGTCGGTAAACGTTTTGCGGATAAACTTGTTTCCTCTAGTTTTCCTTTACTTTCCTTATTTAAACAGTTATAGATACACAACTAAAAATTCTACCTATTTGCAGAAATGTTGGGAGTCTCAAGCTCCTCCTAAATGCATATGCACCTATTGCCAATCATCTATGGATGAAATACCACCATAACAACATATAGCTTAATACAAACCCAACTCAGTCGATTTTGAGACATGTGCTTTACATTTCAACATTCATTATTCACTATCTACGAATTGAATGATAGATATAGTAATTGATTGATATATTCACAACTAGTAACATTTTAACCTCTTACCGACGGGGATGTTTGTAACTTCTACCTGCCTGGCGGCCATATTTAGCCTAAACGAGCTTCATTCCATGCTTTTTTCATGCGAAAACAAGAGCCAGAGCGTAATACAATTATGTATCCGTGAAAGGGTGATAATAGAGCTTGCCAAGGACACCTGAATCATCCATGTACGACCACGGGTTATCCTGTAGCAACTGCGTAACCGGAGGTGAAAACTCCCTAAATAAGGTTTTGTCCTTGTTTTTCCTGGTCTCGCGAGACAGTGGTTGTGGAATGTTGCAGTGTCGGTTGTCGAATGTTTCAGCTGTCAGTCGCGGCTCTGTGGTCGGGTCGGGCCGGACAGTCAGAGCCCGCCTATCGTCCTCCCAACGCGTGGACTGTCTCTCAGAGCCGACTATCCCGCCGGACTATCATCGGGCACCGGACAATAGTCCATTGTTCTCTTACTCGACATATGTCGGGCGCCGCGGATTGAGTGTTAACAGACAGTCCATCACAGACAAACTAACCTAGTGAGACACCCACATACACATAATAGTATACTCATACACATCATCGCTTACACACACATACATCATTAATTCAATTCGGTGTAAAGGTTTTGCAATCCTAACTGATGGAGATTATACAAATAATGCAATGGTCTGCATTACAACGCAATACAAAGGAGAGCAAGCAGCAACACCCCTACTGGTCCTTACTAGGCTGCTTGTAAAAAAAATCAAACTGAAGGTCATCTCCACAATGACTGGTCACAAAACTAAATTATATTACTATGTACGGTACTAAAATGGTCACATTACTCGGGCGCAAACGCAGTCAGTCGCGGGTTCATGGCAAGATATTAGTCAAATCGATATTAGCGACTTTGGTGACCCTGGTCTCTGGGTCTTCTCCTGGGTGACCTAGATGTGTGTGAATTTGTGTTTTATCAGTGTTTGTTCGTTGTTTTATGTTGCTTTGGGTATTCCCTGTTCTTGCTGTGTCTTGAGTCGGCCGCCCCCAAGGAAAGAACAAAATATTTAATAATAAAATTGTAGCGGGCGGTTTATGGTGGAGGCACTGAGCGGAATGAGTAGGGTTAACTTATTTTCTTACCTCATATTTCCTGGACATTGTTGTAGCACTCTGTAGAAGTCTGGAACATTGTTTATGCACTGGATAATATTTGTAGAGGTCTTAAATAAACAAGCACAGTGTTTTTTGGGGTTTATTCATCAAGAAAATATAAGTCTGTAGCCCTTGATACTAATTTTGAGATATTAGAATATATTACTGTAGACGTCCCGTGCGTTGGGGAAATGTAATTATAAAGTACTTCTTAATGGGGTGTATACTCAGTGTTGAGTGTGTACCGAGATAAGTACTTTACTTAATACTTAATGAAAGTATTCTACTTAATAAAAGCACTTAATAATAGCATCCTAGAACTTGAGTGGTTTCCTTGTATTATAAATAATGATCTCCTGTAAAGAGAGAGAACAAAATGATTAGAAGGGAATTGCTAGAACGTATGTATGTCACTGATACTTATAAGGTACTTGTACAGTGTACACTTATACTGGTCCCGAATCTTGCACAGAGGGTTGAAGTGAGGGACCCTCCTTGGGAGAGTGTTGTGTGCTGACTGATTCGCCCCACCCTGCTTGAGGGAGGGCACGGTTCAGCAACACCATGTGACAACTGGGTGTGACAAAGTTGGTAGCAATTACTTCTCGATATCTTGGCAACGGATGTGTGATACCATTTGGTGATCGTGGGATCCGTGCTTGCCTTAGCACAGTGGAAAGTTACCAGCGTCCATTGTGATGGTGCGAGCTTCTATAGGGAGATCACACCAACATACTTATAGTTCACTAAAAGGTTGTTATAATGGTGTGAGTTATATATGTGATTATATGGTTTTTCTTAGAAGTGTACAGTCGCTCAAAATGCGCTGTTACACCGCTCGGCCACGTCAGCTGAGGCCCACCGAAGGGTATAAACAAAAATAACTCGCATATATCTAGATACACATTGAATCATCCCTATGACTTATCTAACCCTGTACCCAGTGTATAGCAATGCCATTGAAAGTGTGATAAAGGTGAGGACCAAAAGTTACATGTTTACATTAACAGTTGCCTGTTTTGCCTCACACCTAAGTGACAGGCGATCAACCATGAACGGAAGACGAAGGGAGTGACTTACTAGGATAAGGTTGTTGACGAGAGTCATGGAAGGGGGTTAGTGCTGTAGGAAAATGATTTCGTGATTAACTAAGAAAACTAACTAGGTTAGTGTGCTATGAAGAATTTAAGAAATTCATGAGGTTTGAGAGTGCTCGTAAGAGATGATGAGGTCCAAAGAATGACCTGTGAAAGAACATGTTAATAGGAATGAACTCTGAGGAGAGGTTAGTTATCAAGGCAATATGGTGATGATAAGGAAGCGTGAAGATTAGTGAAATCCTTACTTCGCAGTGAACAGGTGCCCGACACATCCCATGATTATTAACTATTATTCTAAATCTAGACAAACAAGGGACACCTGGAACTGGTTATGAATGTAGCTATCTGAAACAACCTGCAAGTGTTGAATGAAACACTGAGAGCCTATTGAACAGTCTTTTAATGAGCCAGTCAGTCACAGATGCTTGAGTCAAGGTAAGGTCGCATGCATTTATGTCCGGGGACAGAGGGAAAACACATACTCAGGACGCACATACAGGGGAAGATACGAGGACCTACATGAATAAAGGCGTCTTTGTTTGTCACAGTCACAAGTTGAAGTTCGTCGGGGACGAGCAACATGTCTGCTGTATCAGTAAAGGTCAGTAATCATCCGTGTAAAAGAAACGGGAACGGCATAATTCTTCAGTCATTGTAAAAATGTGAGGACTGGAACGGAATGTGGACTAAAATGGTGAGTGGTATAACTGTATCTATTAATGAGAAATAGAGCATTCAGCTGTCTAACTTAAAACGCGGAATCAGGGCAAACTGTTCCTTTTCATGTCTGAGGCTGTACGGAGATGGGCAACAGGCAGTAGACCAATGACGATCCATCTCTTATATCACCGTACTCAAAGAATTCATCACATTCATCTTACTTGTAAGTCGTACATCTAGAATTCTAGACTCTATAGCAGTTTTGCTGCAGTCTCCTGGACAGTGAGTCTCTTTCTTATCTTTTCTACTTCAGAAGCGTGGGCTGTTCCATAGAGCTCATAGGAGAGTAGGTCAGCAAAGTATAACAGTCCTCTGTACGCCGTGAGTGAGCGTATTTGGCTACCTGGGTAGGGTCTTCAGGCAGGGCCAATTGGATCTTCCGTAATTTACGAGAGCTACACGTTGGAGTATAAATGTAAGTCGCAAGTCATGGGGCATTGTCTGATTAGTCAGCAGGAAGGTGAAAGTAGAGTGCTGAACTGCTACTACATCTTCCTCAATTAGCACTCTTCCAACTTGGGCTTCAAGGGCGCCGGGTTTCAGAAACGAGGATGACGTAGAATCAACCACTATTAGTGTTCCAAGTAGAAGAAGGGCTATCATTAACCAGATCATCTTTCTCGGGAGAAAGGGCAAAATTCTATTTGCAGAGGTGCAGTAGAATTCTTCACACATGGCCAGTAGGATGTACTGGTATGAGCGGCTTGCTCTGTCAGATAATGTGTAGTTAACAGAACGATGATTTGATAAATACTTCACTCTCTGCCTAGAGTGGTCTTACTTGCGCAATTTATTACAACTGTATTTGTAAGTTGTCTTAGAACGATCTTTTAGCAAAACGAAAATTCCGCCTATACTCGTTTGTCTGTGCGGAGTCAGACGTGGTAGGTGCATTTGGCTGCACCACCGAAGGTGATGGATCAGGTATAATATAGCCATCTACGGAGAGTTCTGGGCTCACCCGTTGTAACCTGTCACCTTGAATTACTTTTACCTTGTTGGTGGTAGGGTCTCGAACCTCAAACTTGTTACCGGATGCTGTGTCCGTAACGACATAGGGTCCACTATACTTCGGCGAGAGCTTAGACATTCTCGTCGGATCTATGCACATAACTTTGTCACCTACGTCAAGGACAGTATGGTGTGCTTTTTTATGCTGTTTCCTTATCATTTCTGCCCGGGATGCCTGTAAATGATCTCGGATTTGCTGGTGGATCTTGCTAAAGACCTGCAGTTGTCTCTTAGCATAGTCCTCTTGATTATAGAGCGAGGTTTGGATAGCAGTTCGTATGGTAGAATCTTGTCTTGTCCATACACGATGTAATGTGGAGTCTTATCCGTTGAAGAGTTTACAGAGCCATTTACACAAGCTGCTAACAGTGGAAGCCAGTCTTCCCACGCTTCTTGGAGCGGGTTTACTACATGCCTTAGGAAATCTAGGAGTGTCCTATTCATGCGTCTGATTTGGCTTGATAGAATAATCTAGAGGAATATAGATTTCTGCGTAGCTTAGCTGTAGCCAGAAATCACGTCAGAAGCTTGTCTTTACCCTTAGAAGCTAGTCCTGTATACCTGTCCGCAGGCTTGGGAAGACTGTTCAAGGTAATGTAAAGCCATTTAGGTTTTCCTTGACTTCTAGATTATTTTTAATATCGGCATGATGTTCCAAGTTTTCAAAGCTAGCTATGGTAGCTTAGGTAATTTGCAGTCAACTAGCCTAATTGAGAATGGGATCTATTGTGCAAATACATGCTTTCTCAAGTAGATATCACCCATTGATTCTTTCACATTGTGCTTGGTTTCCATCCTGTTGTCGGCGAGGAGGTGCCTAGGAGAGGAATAGCGAATAAGTGAGTAATGTACGAGCCTGTTGGTAATTGAGTCTTTTGTATCCTCCTTTAAGCAAGAATAGGACAAACTAGTCTGAAAGATTATATTCAACACAAACCAGCTGGTACTGCTTACATCTGGTGTCACCTGGGGCATTTCAGCAATTCCAAAGAAACACTGTCAAATGGATGTGAAGCCGTCAGTTATTCCAGGAGTGTCACAGGTTTGGTTTCTTCTCAAGTACCTTGTGGTAGCACAAGAGAGTCTTTTGGTAAAGTGTTGTTTACTATCCTCCTTAATAGTTTTCCAATAGCACATCTATTTATCGGCCTCAAGAGTTGTTTCCTGTCTGCACATATGAACTGTCCACACCTGTTGGTACAGTTGCTGCACCAGGTAACAATTTGATGGCATCATGGTTGTTTCGGGAGTACTACTATCTTATATGGAATGACATTGTTGTATATTATATGTAAGTACTGTATATCCTGATTTGTAATACACCATGTGAGAAGGAATTCAATTGCATAATGTTAGGGTTCATTGGATCGGGGGAATATAGAGAAGAGACGCTGTACCTTTAGAGCGGAATAAACGGCTTGTAACCGCCATGATGTTTTATTGGTTACCACAATTGGTGACGAGGGCCATGGAGTACCTGGACTGCAGTAGTCAAATGGATTAGGCACCTAAAAAATTAACGAGAAGCTGTTCCGGGGACCCAGACTCAAGGTTAAGTTGTATGCTGGGCAGTTGGAACGTTGACGGCCTGGGAGTCTTTGTTCGTCATGGCGGGAACAGCATCACAGTTTAAAATTGAACGTTTTGACCCAACGAAGATTTCTTTAGAACTATGGCGGAGTTTATTAGAAGCTAATTTTGCTCACTTGGCTGTAACAGAGGCAGATAAAAAGAAAAATGTGTTGCTAGTGTCTGTTGGTACCGAAATTTACAGTGTGTTAGGCAACCTTTGTGCTCCAGATTTGCCTCATACTAAATCTTACAGTGAGCTAGTGGCTGCTCTGAAGAAACATTTTATCGTCAAACCCTCATATCACCGTAGTTTGCTAGCCTTCCAGCAAAGAAAGAAGAAGACAGGAGAACATTTAAATGAATTGTATGCAGAACTGAAGGCCTTAGCTAAAGACTGTAATTTTGGAGAACAATTTGATCCAAGAGTGCGAGATCAGTTGTTTATGGTGGTAGAGCAGGAAGTATATTTTCCAAATTTAGTAGCTGAAATGTTGGACTAGCAGTCAATGACATCCACTGGAATTTTTAAGAGGATGTTAAACATGGAAAAGGCCTTTGTTGGAGAAAGGAGTGAGTGGCAGCAAGTAAGAGCTGTGAATGTTGGACCTAGACTAGGAAAACCACTTTGTCGTCATTGCGGATTCCCTCACGAGAGCAGCATGTGCTGTTTCAAGGATTTCACATGCCATAAGTGTAAAAGTGTGTGGTTCTGTGAAGCATGACTATGGGGAGGAGTATCAGAATAATACAAAACTAAGGACAAAGAACAGTACGGGGACTAATGGCAAAGCCTCAGGAGAGCCCAAGAAATATGCTAGAGGTACAAGACCAGTGAGGGTACTTAATGACCCAGAGGCACAGGACAGTTCGGAAGAGGATGGAGAGGGAAAACTGTTGACGGTGAAGGAGTCTGTATGTGCGGTGAAAGCAACAATTTTCAATTTTGTAATAAATGAAAAGCAGGTACCCTTGGAGATTGATAGTGGCGCATCAGTCTCTACTTTGACATCGGATTGGGCTAGGTTATTGAAGCTGGAGGTCGAGCCTTTAAGGAAGTGATTAGTGGCTTATGATAATTCTCTGTACATGTGATAGGTAAATTGCAGGCATTGGTCAAATACAATGGTAAGGAGGTGAGTCAGCCCTTATATATAGTTGATTTCTCAAATAACAATTTATGTGGGAAGGATCTCATGGCCAAAGTGGGGATTCATTTGGCTGGATTAGACCAAAATTCCAAAATTCAGCAGGTTCAAGAGGCAAGCCATTTATTAGACCAATACTGTGTTAACCCTAGCAAGCCTATCTCAAGCATAGTAGCCAAGGTACAGGTTAAGAATGATGTTTCTCCAAAATTTATGAAGGCTCGCACAGTTCCTTTTTATCATTAACCAATGGTTGAAGATGCTTTAGATAAGCTTGTTAACCCGGCAAGTGCGGGAAGACTCTTAAGAGTTTCCCCGGGCGACTGCGGGAAGACTCTTAAGATCCTGGGCCTAAAAAACATCTATTTGAAACACTCAAAAAAAAACTTGAACCCCTTTTTTTTTTTGTGTTTTTTTTTTTGCCCCTGGGCCATGCCAAATATCACTCTTCCACATCCCCTCCTTCTCCACTTACCCCGCCTCCTTCAGTTATCACCTATTTTCCCTGTTATTCCCTTATTCTGTGGTCTATTTTCATGCTAACATTAGCGAGTTGCAAGCAGGGCATTGTCATCACTGTTACCAAGCGAGTGCAAGAGAGAGAGAGAGAGTATCGATCGACAGTCGCTCTCCAGACGTGGGGAAAAGTGGAGGGGAGGCCCCATAAATTATGTAACTCCCGGCCTGTATCGCCGATTTTGACCATCCAAACGCCGTTTCCACTCGTTTTATTGCTGTAACAGGTTAATACCTTTATAATAAACCTAAAATAGGCGCATATGGACAAATATTAACTCCTAGCGACTCATATGACGCGATAGCGTCATATGGAACTTATGACCAAAAACTCATATGACGCAATCGCGTCATATGGACTTATCTACATGCCTCTCCAATAAGTCCATATGACGCTCTAGCGTCATATGGAGCTCAGTAAGTCCGGTAAGTTAGATGAAGATCTGTTGGTTGGTGGCACCCCCAGGTTCCTCCGACAATTCTAACGGCCAGCAGTGTGGTTTTGACAGTTGTGTGCAGTGGCAATGATACCGGGCGCCCGCCTCCGTGGACTTACTGGAACATAATATGTCGCAAGGAGTTAATGCTATTTATGGTAAAATAACGATGTTAGTGATGAGAACAGCTCAAATACGTGCGCACAGGCGTGTGGTGTCTCATACCCCCCATGCGCACGTCTTAGTTTAAGGAAGGTATTTTGGAACCAATTTCTTGTAGTGAGTGGGCAGCACCAATTGTACCAGTTCTGAAGGCTGACCAGAAATAAATGAGAATATGTGGTGATTTTAAAGAACTGAATAAGCAAATTAGGTGTGCTAAGTACCCTCTTTCTAAGATTGACGAGTTATTATCAGGAATTGGTAACGGTAAGGTATTTTCTAAGATTGACCTGCAGAATGCTTATTTGCAAATTCCAGTAGATGAGAAGAGCCAAGAACTCTTAGTGATCAACACTCACAAAGGACTGTTCAAGTATAGGAGGTTACCTTTTGGTCTCTCATCATCTCCAGCTATCTTTCAAAGGTTTATTTCCCAATTAATTGCTCAAGTCGAAGGTGTAGCAGCCTATCTAGATAACATAGTGCCAAGGTGAGGCTCGGGGTTGCCATTGCTAAGCGCGACTAGTTGTGTTCTCCTCACGCGCCCAGGGCTCAGTGACTCCTGGTGAATGAATGAATGAATATAGAAAAGGTGGGTGAGAGTGAAAGGAGGGAAGTTTGTATTGGTGTAGTAAGAGAGAAAGAAAGGAGTATAAAGAGTGTCGGGGCTTGTCCCAACGTGCGTGAGTTGTACAATTTGGGATGGTGGGGGAGAGGAGGGTTGTGACTCTCTCGATATTATTGAGAGTACATTTTGGGAGACCTTTAGTATGGCATGCCAAGAAGGGGTGGAGCCTAAATGTTGGGTGGTAAAGGCATAAGGAGTATTAATTTAGGGTGGTAAATGTTGCAAATAAAAGGTGTCAATTTTGGATGGAAATGGTCTAAAAAGTGGCCTGGCAATTTTGGATGGCAAGGGTCTAAAGGGGGGCAGCAAGGCATAGCTGTCAACTGCCGAGTTTGGAGGGCGTTGCACTGTTTTATGAAGACCTTACTTTACATTGTGTAATTTGTAATTTTTGAGAAATTTTGGCTGGTGGTTGAGTAAAAGAATGGGGACACATTTAGTGTGAGTTTATGGTGTGTCAAAGATATTTAAAATTAGGTGACTAGGGGATTGGGAGCCTCTCTTTTAATGGGATGTAAAAGGTTTGATCAGGGACGGATGGGTGATCGCGTACTTTGTTCGTGGGCGAAAGGGAGAGGATGAAAGGGATCAGCCTTCTCCAAATGTTAGGGATTTGGAGTTAGCATTCTTCCTTGGGGTTATTATTTTGCGAGATTTTGACCGACAATGGTTTGAGTCAGGGGAGGGTAAAGCAGCTGGGCTGCTTGGTTTTCTGTTTAGAGGAGATTGGGGAGGAATGAGATTGGAATATTGGTGAGGAATGGTGGGTGTTTTTGGTGTAGGAGGGGGTGGGGGAGGCATGAAGGATGTTTTGGTATTGAGGTCAGGAAGATCTTTGGGGATAGGGGTAGAGGTACAGGGGGTAGTTGGGGGAGGCTGGGATAGGGGAGGGGTCAGGAGTGTGGATGGTCATGTCACCATTGGGGAGGGAGGGGTTCTTGGCAGGAGTCTCTTGGGTTGTGAGAGTAAGGAGTAGGAGTCTTGGAGTTTGGGGTGGGTGTGGAGGTGCTGGTAGAGGGGGTTGTTAAGGTGGGGGAAGTAGAGGATGAGGAGGTATTGGTGGAGGAGATGGCCGTAGGAGTGGGAGTTTGGAAGGATTTCGCTTTGTTGAATTGATACCAAGATTCAGGAATAGAGATGGCAGGGAGATTGTCAGCAGTGAGTCCGTCATTCAAAAGTGTATTGAATGTTGGGGTAACTGGTGGTCTGTTAAGTGAAGATCTACATTTAGCAGCACTGATGTTAGGGCAAAAATGTCATGATTGAAGAAAGGACTTGGGGGTTGGAGCTGGTGGAGGAGGAGGAAGGTATGGGTAGGGATTGATGGGGGAGTGATGGGGTAGCAGCTGAGGCATAGATATGTTGATGACTAGATGGGATGAGAAGAGAGGGCGAGGGTTGCTGGAGGATGTTGGAGAGGCCTTTGAATGTGTACAAGTTTGTTTAGGAACATTGAGGCGGAAGGGGCATTCGGAACTAATGACAATGTGGGGACCGTTACAATTACTAAATTTAAGGGAGCTTGAGGAGCAAGGTGTGAAAGAGTAGTCAGTGTCACCACAGCGTGAGCATACTTGCTCGTTCGTGCAGGAAGATGTTATGTGCCCATACTGATAGCACTTAAAACACTGTTGGAGGTTTACCAATATCTCAGGAGAGAGAAACTCAGGTGGCATGATAACATGGAAGGCCTTGAGACCTGGCTTGAGGAGTCTGCTGGCTTCCTGAGGGGAGATACAGTGCATTTTTAGAGCTTTTTGGGGGGTCTTTGAGACATCACAAACTCTAATGTTGTTCATTTGTGAAATTTCATTGGCAATTTCTTCCTCATCCTTGTTGAAGATGCTTTTATCAGGGTGAGTGATTTTACATGTGCAAGCAGCTTTTAGTTCGGGAGAAACTACTAGTTCATACCCTGCATTTTTAAGTTTGTTTACGTTATCAGGGCTTAAGTAAGCATCAAGGTCTTTTTGAGAGGCAAGGCGAATTTTGAGGGTATTGTTTGGATTTTTGAAGACTTTAACTATTTGAGTAATGGTAATGCTGAAGATGTGTGAACCAGAATCATCAGTGGGAGGAGAGTTAAACTTAAATTTTACATACAGTGCCATACTGAAGCATTAGAGAGCTAATTTTATAAGAGGACAAAAATGGGGAGATGGGGGAGGGAGATAATTGAACTTTATTAAAACTAAGCTGTACCCAGGGGGCACCCCTATGGAGTGTCCCCAGAAAAAAAAACCTACTTCCATCCTATGCCCTTGGACTGTAATGTCACAGGGAAACTAACCTACATGAAGACTAAACCCTACCCACTTGCCTCCTATAACCAGTGGCTAACACCCCATCCCCTTCATTGCAATGCCTTCAGGGTTCGGCGTCGTACTACAAGTGGGCTTCTACTGGGCGGGAACGGGTACACACATTTAAAACATTTGGACAAAAAGGTAAGGAAAGAAGTTTGGGGGAAAAATAAGAATATAGGAAAGTAATGAAAATGGAGAAGGATGATGATGAGATCTGAGGTGAGATGCAGGGAGCTCATTGGTCGGGAGCGCAGATCGAGGTGCTGATTGGTGGAGAGAGGTATCTGATGGAGGAGGCTATTTAAAAAATACCCTCATTGTTCCCTGATTAAATAACACTGTATGAATATTCCCATATTCAAAATATGTTACAGGGGGACAATGCCTAGTGAGTTCACTACTGAATAGGTGGCATTCTGAGAGTGAGGGTCTGAGTCTGGAGGGTGAAGCGCTTGAGTGAAGCAACCTGCCGCTTCAGAGATGGAGCTGTTTCGAGCCATGATGGATGCTTCACATGTCTCACTCCCCAGACTGGAACAAGACCTCACGGGCTTCACTGTGTTGAGCGGTGGAATGTACAGGCTCTCAGCCTATGCCCGAGAGGGAGTAGTTGGAATATAGAAAAAAAGAAAAAAGAGGAAAAAGAAGGCTAGATCTGGCTGGTCTTCAAGACGTCCATCTTCTATCTTCTGTCTTCTTTCTTCTTTCTTCTGCAGCTTGAAGGTCTTGAAGATGGGGGCTACAGGCCTATTAGGAGAGACTAGAGCGTCACCAAGTACGTCCTCGAAGTGCTCCTGGTGCCCCGCCCACCTTATATACCCCTCCGTCACGGCTGGGTGCTCTGTGATTGGTCGAACCGCACGCCCGGGAGTTGTTTGGCTAACCCGCTCGCTTTGAATTTGTCTTTCCTTCTTCTCTTGCTCCTTTCTATCCTCGAAATATTTCCCTGGAAGCTTGTTGGAGATGTCTTTTAGTGGCTGACGGGTGTGAAAAGATTGCACCATGGTAATAGGGCATCGGCGACCAGGATAGAATGTGCGTGCAAGAACTGGGAGCGAAGTTACTGGCGAAGATTTGGAAGAAAGTATAGCTTGCTCAAATCGCTGCGTCACGGGAAGCTTCTGATTGGCTGAGAGCGAGGGTGTGGCAGTGTTTCTCTCGTGGCACGTTGTAAAGGACAAACCTTGCCTCTTTACCTGAGGTAATCCCGTCTTCTGATTTGCGGACGGAATTACTCCTTTAATTAGTATTATTATTATGATTATTATTATTATTAATATTAGTATATTATTACTCTCTCTCTCTCTCTCTCTGACAGACATCCAGGGTTGGACCAGCAAAGGTTTTTCTGCTTTACATTCCTTCCCTAAAGCCTGACGAATCAATAACCGTCGGTGCCTCAGGGTAGTGTCAACCACCAATACACACTTCACTCTACATTATATCTGTTCACATGGTTGTGGCTGCTGGGGAAGGCTGGGAGTCATGGAAGCAATAATTGACCTGCACGGTACCTGAATATAAATGAATGATATGCATGTATTAGAATACAATACAACATAGTGTAACAGATTGAACATACTCCTATGCAGAGGATACACCACAAACATTAGTATTTTCTCGTAAATCATTCTTATTCTCATTAACAAGAAGTTCTTAGTACAGTTCTTGAATCACCTAATTTATTTTCCAGAGCCAACTATATTAGCGGAGGGAAGTCTTACTTTGTTTATGGTACATATATTGGATACCTGTTCATAATGATGCCTTATGAAGGTTTCTGACAACTACCTTAGACCATTGAAGTGCCTATTGTTGATGAAATGTAAATAACACTGTGAAGCCAAAAATTGTCTACAGATTGAGAGCTAACCAACGAGACAGGTGGTTGTTGTACCCGGTCTGTTAATAGTCTTATCTTTACAGACCTACGGAGCCTGGTTGTCTACCATTGGTCTGTTGTAGCTCTGACATCTTGAAGCTGCATCGACAGTTTTGTTTACTGTTTCATCGCGCAACTTTAGACAACTCTCTGTATCAAATGCCTCCTATTAAACTTATCACTCAATAGGTACTGCTCTCCATCGAATATTTAGAAAATATTCATACCATGCTAATTTATATTGGAAACTGGGAGGGCATTATGTTATGGACTAGTGATGATATTAGTACGGAAACCTAGTACACCATAAATGTAATCCCAATAATAATTATCTTCATATTCACACATTGTGATTTGAACCCGGGGCTTTAAGATTACTAGTCCAATAGTGAGACACATCAACATTATTTACATTGATAATTACTAAATGACAAAGTATCCATTGATTCTGGACAGGGAACGTGTCCTTCCCCTTCTGTTGCTCGCGTCAATAATTCCTTCACTGGATCAGGTTTATATGGTGACCTTTATGGCGGTCTTAACACAAGTTGACAGTGAATCTTTTTTGGCTGGTCAAGTTTTATAGCCAGGGTGACTTTATAGAAATCGACTGTGAAGTTTGATATATGAGGGAGAGAGAGAGAGATAAGGAGAGAGAGAGCGATAACCAGAGAGACTGGTGAGACAGAAGACAAAGTAGTGGTGGTGCCAGGTGATTTACTGAGATCTGGGTTGATACAACCATCCACGAACGGCCGTCTTACAGTAAGACACTCCCTCTCTCTCTCTCTCTCTCTCTCTCTCTCTCTCTCTCTCTCTCTCTCTCACACATTCAACAGCAGACTAGTTACATTAGAGAACATGACCATGACAAACACGCCGGTTCGCCTTCGAGATCGTCTTAATGAAACCGGTTGGTAAATAATTGTTCATACTAATCAAAAAGTGATGTGTCATGTTCAAACTCTCTCTCTCTCTCTCTCTCGTACTGTAATGCCTCACTCGCTCTTAGTTTTATACACGCTCACTTTGTTATTTTTTTGTTCTGATATTTTGCTCGTATTTCCCTATCTAATTGTTCTTTGTTCACTTATTTCAGATGCTGTCCTTTCCGCTTTCTATTTGAATAAGTAAGTTATTCGTATATAAATACTTATTACTTAGATCATATGGCTTACATCAAAGACTATAATTCTTATAACTGCCCCATGTTATTGACAAAATACATATGACGGTAATGGTAACTATTGCTCTGTCGGTATATCGCCAGGCCCGGGCTCGCCCTCCTAAGGACGTTGTTGAGATCCTGGCGATCTGACCGAAAAACGTATTTAATAGGCTACCCTTATCTTTGTTATTTTAACTGCTAAAAAATTCCCACTCATCTCTAAACGTACTGGTGTCTCCAAGCTGTAGACTGGCGTTGAGTAGACCTCTCTAAGTCAACTGGTTCAGTTGTGATGACGATTTCCGTGGAGAGAGTTTCCAGGCGATGTTAGCAATATGGGACACTTTTCAACACTAAATTTGTTTTAGCAGACCACACAATAACAAACCCGACGTCTCCTTCTTGTTTTCGGAGGTGCGGTGTCGCAAAGACAGGCTATGTTTACATGCGTCGGACGAACAGCTTTCAAAACTAGCGTAATAGACTTTCAAGCTTACTGATTTTAAAATCACACCCGGGCTCCTGGCCATCTTCACAATCTAAATAGTGTTAATATTGCTGAAATACAGTTTAGAATGACATCGCTGGTACTGGAATGGTTAATGCTTTCCACTGTGGCCCATCACATGTCTTCATCTTATTCACTTGTTTTGTGATATTTGGACATCCTTGATCTTAATACGTTTTACATACTAGTTCAGTTTCGAGTGACGCTAGAGTTTATTAACCTATCTAGTACCGGTGACGTCTCGTTTATTATATTCTGACAATGATTAGACGATTATATTCACTTTCGGAACGCCGTCTACCAAATTGAAGGTTATATACTATATACATTGATTCCAGTAGCTGCCACATAGCTTTCCTTATCTTCATATTGTTTTTGTTTTTTTTTGTTTTTTTTTCTATGTGATTGAGGGAGGCAAAAGGCATAACTGCCTATAGCGAGTGCCTCCCCCATAGTTGAAAGAGTGACAGGGCCAAAATCAAGGGACGTTCGAGCCAAAATGTTGTCTACATATAGCTGAAACCAAATACCACAGACAGCATTGACCATTATATATATTTATCTCGTAATAATAAACAGCTGTTCTCTCTCTCCCTTACCAATATAGAGGCCACACATCATTGGCACCACCATTCTTATAAGAATGTAATCTGGTATTAAACTCCCGGCATTCCCTACCTCCGGTGAGTGTTATTTGAAAATTCCTTCGAACTGTATTTTCTGAAAAGTCAAATCAGCCAAGACTATTCGAACACAAATAGTGAGAGGGAGAATGGTGAGGATGGAAACTTCACACCTTAGGTACTTGTTGAGTTCAAGATCCAGTATGTTATAATGCATGAAAGAATAGTCCGAGCTCGCTGTTCCTACCATAAAAGTAGATGTAATATTTATGCATCTTTGTCACATTCATAAGACACAAGCCTAATTCAATAAACTATGGAAATGAAGGTCAAATGTGCGACTAACAACGGTTCTAAGATGTTTTGTAACTCCCACATAACCATAATTCACCTGTTCCATTTGTAATGTCATTTATAACATTCAATCTCAAATTCAATTGTATTATTATTGTTCGATCAATTGCTCTCTCTCTCTCTCTCAAGTTGTGAAAGTCTTGGTTCACAGAACAACATATTATACATTGTTGATAATGTAAAAATACCTATCATCGTGTGTAATCATATTTGCCTTATTTTGTAAGGTAATAATAATTATCCTTTTCATAAATATTATTTTTCATTAGTGTGACATTAGTGTTAACGATGTTTGTCGACAGTATAAGAATACAGTTAATAAGTTGTGTAATATCCAAATTTTTGTTTTTTTTTCCTATATTCCGACTACTTCCTCTCGGGCATAGACTGAGAGCCTGTACATTCTACCGCTGAACATGGTGAAGCCTGTGAGGGCTTGTTCCGGTCCCGGGAGTTAGACATGCAAAGCTCCAACCCACGGCCCGAAGCAGTCCCATCTCTGAAGCTACTTCGCCTCCGTGCATCACCGTCTCACCCTCTAGAGTCTAGACTGGGACCCTCACTCTCAGAACGCCACCTATTGAGCAATGAATTCGCTTGGCATTGCCACCCTATATTATATATTGATTATGGGAATATTCATACAGTGTTATTTAATCAGGGAACAATGAGGGTATTTATTTGGCATTTCGGTGAGCTTTGTGGTAATGCACTGATACTTTGTACAGCACAAATTCCATCCCCAAAAAAATCTTCTCATCGACATATCAGGATTCGAACCAGGGTCAATTGGATTACCAGTCCAATGGCAAGACCACTCCACCACACCTACCCAACATCTTTGAGTTTCATTTGTATATTGTTATCTCGACTTTAACGTAAACTTCTAAGCTTATTGGTCACTAACGTATGTTAAATTCTAAAATACAAAAGGAGTCAGCATACATTATCTAGCAGAAATAAACCATGGTAATTTATATATCATCGTTTGGCTAATCATACCAATTATATGGGTTGCAATAAATGGGATCTGCACTGTGTAGATAGGTCAGATTATTAATATGCTATTATTAATTTTATCGGTGTCCTAAAGACGATGTAACGCGAGCAACAACAGACAGCCAAAATCCTACCAGAGACTTGAGAAGCATAAAAGCCACTGTTGTCACTCTGGTCAAGCGAGCTAACTGCTCTGTGGCCGTCCGGGTTGTAACAGGAATTGGCGACTTTGCCAGGATAAATTGTATTGTGGTTATAATTGCTACTAGTAATTAAATTTATTTACGATCTCTTATCATTTTCATTTATAACTTCATTATGCCTATATTAATCAATCAGGAAGATGCACATAATTTTCTGGATTCAAAGCCCATAGCTAAGGAGGTAGACCTACTATTTTGGGACGAGCTTCGGGTGCTCGCCTCATGTTTATATACTCTTGTGTATACCTTGCAACATGTGGAAAGGTCAGACCGAATTAACCGCCAAGTATCTCGTAACTCAGTCGAGAGTGGCGTGTCCCAATACTAGTTTTAGCCGCCACAGTTGCTGTAAAAACATACGAGCACGAATAGTTACAGGCAGCAAATAGCCTAGGGGATCAAACAACCTCGCAGACAAGCTTAAGCAGTTTCGCTTGGTCATAATCTCACTGTCGCATGGTGTGTGACAGAAGGATATACAATCTGTGGTAGTGTCCCATTTGTGGCCTAAAAACTTCACCGCACTATTCTCAGTAGCAACATCGTCAGAAGCAAATTGACCTTTCAAAAGATCACTATTAGTGGCCCATTCTATCAAGTATAAATGAGCCTTGGCAAATATATCGCGGATCTCCCAGCATCTCTTGAGCAATAAATCTTCATCGTCTCCAGTGCCTTGAAGATTGTCCACATAGATCCCCCGCTTGATCTCATTCTTGAAGTCAGGAGCTAGTCCAGCCTCCTCAAGATGTCGCAAGATAGTAGCATTGAGAAGGAACTGGGAACTGGCCGCTCCGAATAAGAAGACTCTGAATCTGTAGACCAGATACTCTGAATCTAGATCCATTGGGTCCCTTGGCCATAAAAATCTTGTCGAGTCCCTGTCTTCACGATGGAGTTGAAGCATCAGGAAGGCCTTCTCAATATTGGCAACCCCTGCAAATTTATGACATCTGAAGCGTAACATAATTCGCACGAGATCAGAGACCAGGGATGGACCCGTGTACAGACAATCATTCAGGCTATAGGAGCGATCACTGGATTTAGCTGACCAGTCATATACAATACGAACAGGAGTGGTGAAACTGTCCTTTTTTATCCCATGGTGAAATTGGTGATGAATGTTATCCCCATACTCACTGGGATCTACTCTTTCAACAAATCCACGTTGTACCTGCTCGTTTAGTACTGCCGCATAAGTCTTGCAATAATTTGGATCCTTGACAAACTGCTTCTGAAGGCCACGTAGTCTACCAAGTGCTAGATGGAAATTTGTAGGTAATTTACTCGCATTGTCATTCCAAGGGAGCCTTACCACATACGGACTCCTGCCAGAGACATACGTTACAGTTTCTTTGTATGAGCTCAATGCTAGCTTGGACTCCCGATCAAGTTCATATGGGTCAATTCCAATATTGTCTAAGTCCCATAGCTTGTCTATATCATTGCATAGATTATCAGGTACAGTAGACCTAACATATTTGTCTATGGGGCTTACTGCTACCTTAAGGACTGTAACTACCTCCACCTTTGTGTCTTGAGATGAAGTTGCATAGGATCCAGAAATGGCATACCCTTGTATTGTGGGAAGCAATATCAGCTTATCTATCCGCCAATATCCAGGGTGAACCAGGTCGTAGTAATAATCAGCTCCGACCAGTAGCATAATTCCATTGTTAGCAGAGACTTTAGGATATGTTTGTACCGGGAAAGCCGCAGTGGATGGCGACATCTCCACTTGTCGGTAGTGTCCAGTACTCTCCATATTGAAGACTTCGGTCTGGAATTTCTGCACCAACGCTTCTAAGTCCAGTGGAGTGTCGCTTAATTGCCGTCTAATTATTTCCTTAAGGGGAGAGAGTACCTTGCTCAAGATGTTTACATTGTAGATTTCCTTCTTCGTGATGGCCATCGTCTCCATTGACCGGAGGAGGCTCTCAAAAGAGGCATAGTACTCCTTTAACTCGGTCACATCATACGATGGAGGATCTAGAGCGAAGATTTTTTTTATTAATGCTGTCTTTATTACTTCCTCTCGCCCGTAAGTTCTTTTCAAGAGCTCCACTGCAGACTCATAGCTTGTAGCTTCTAGCTTGTACCCCTCTATCAGCTTCAATGCCTCCCCTTTCAACTGTCCACAGAGATAAGTAAATCTTTGGATGGATGTAAGGGTCTTTTTCCGATGAATGGAACACTCAAAATATCCCAAAATCCAGTCCAGGTAGTTGGATCCCCAGAAAAGGTAGGCAAAGTAAGCTTTGGAAGGTTAAAACCAGTTGCTTTTGGAATACCGGTATCCTTAACAGGGTGTGATTCTTGAGTTGAAGCTAATCTGGCTAAGGCTGTATTAACATCTTCAATATACTCCAGATCTGCTGACATTTCATCTTCCACATCTTCTGGACTTGACAACAAACCATATACCTGCTGAGCATAACTATCAAAGGTGGCTAGCGATTTAGTTACAGTAGCCTTCTTGCCCTTTATCTGATCAGCCGAGGCACTTTCTAGAAAATCATCAAGATCTCTTAAACATTTATTCAAACTTCCCTTCATCCCTCCCTTTAAAATTTTAAGTTTCTTTAAATCTGTCATCGTTAAGGTCTTAATCTAGGCTATCAACTCTCTAAACTACAAAGCAAACTAGTTACACAAATTAATTTAAATTATGTGGCAATAGCATTGCCACTCCCAATTTGGAAACTGTCATTACTAGCTGCAGTAGGATGAATTAATTGAGCCTTGATAGACAAATAACAGAAACAAACTAGGGCTAGAGAAAGAAGGGTAAATGACAAGACCTGACTAGTCACTAGTAGAATATATTAGGCCTAGCCCAGCTGCCCATGCTACAATCATGAGGTCTGACTGGATGTCAATCGCTTAGGAATTAACAGAGACCGAACCTCATGACCGAAATTAGGCAACTAGGCTATACAATTTAATTAAATGAGTAACATGAGAACCCTTCCCACCAGCAAAATTAATCACGAGTCTCACAACGACAAAACACAAAGAACACCATAGGCCTACCACCAAAGCGAAATGAAGAGCAACCACAGACACTTGCAGGCCTAGCCTAGCTCAACTGCGCGAAAAGGTAACCAACGAAATTCCCTCACACCTAGCACTAGCCCAACAACCCTCCAAGAACGGTAAGGAGCACAACGTCCAAAAAACCTGGATACTAGCCCCTAAAAACTAATGAGACGGTGCCACCCTGAAAAAAAACCTCTAAGGACAAAGCCAGGCTAATAAACTAGTGAAAGGGCAGTCGGCCCAACAAAGTTCGAGGCGGCAGCCATTTGCAATACCTGACGCGAATGGAAGCAAACAAACGCTATTAAGGCAAAATACTAAGCACTAGGGCACGAAGGACCATATATTTGTAGGGAATTTAGATAGATAGGTGAATTTTTTAACTCACTGGTACATGAAATTATCCCAACAAATGGTTATATAATAATTACCAATGATGAATTCGATGAGTGGAATTCGGTCCTCTACACAAGGCTAATTCATTTGCATGACATGTAGGATGTTCACATAATACAATATCGATACAATGAACTTAGCTTAGAGGACTGGTGATGTAGGACTGTTGATATGGATTAATAATGGTACCACATGGTGAACTATGGGTTGAGTACTTGAGTCAGGGCCGGGGGTAGCTGTTGATCGTATGGTGGTTTTTGAGAGACTAACCGTCGGCATTCTATTCTTCGCAAAGTTGCATAATGACTGCCGGCTCATAACAATTATAACCTATGATTTGGTTTCATGATACATCTAGAGCTGATGTAAATATTTATGCATTACAGTTAATATATTATTTAACCTACACTTAATAATAAACTATAGTACACACAGAACTAGCCTAAATCGTACTTGCTATACAAATAGTGGGGCAGCTTAGCAGATGGATGTGGACGTTCCGGACAAAAGCGCCAAATTTTTTCCTCATTTTACCCATTGCCTTAGTTTCCCATTTTTGATAGGCACCACTTCCTCCTGATACATTATGGCAGCCATCTTGGATTTTTATGATCGCCATCGTAGAAAAACCTATATCTATCAATATATATCAGCTGCTAAGCCACTTAGGATCATGATCTTGGTATCTAAACACACATTTTCTGGGTCAAGTAATGCAAGTATACCATTTAGAAAACGACTAGCTTGATTGTATTAACACAAAGAAAATTAATAGGCCTATAAGATAATTTACAGTCATCACACCAATGCTTCATGATTGGGTTACTTCTGACAATAACAACTGCAGAGTTCAGTGCACTTCCAGTTGGCCTTTCTGCATGCACATCTTGCAGCACATCCTTTTGGACTCTTGCAGCCACATTTGACTAGTTCACTGCATGCCTTACAGGCCACAGGTAATGTCATCCACACAGGAACTCACGACTGGCTGTCCTCACCCAGAGTCCATCCCCAGCCTTCTGGACTCGGTGCATGTTGTACACTATGCTCACTGGTACACCATTTTCCACTCTGATAAGCAACTCGCTTACAATGGTGCAGCAGAGCATCCTGGGTTGGGGGGAGGGCCTCCATTGTCTTACCCTTCAGGCAAAACAGCTCCTTTCTGGCATCATCCACATGTTCTAGGTCGCTGGCCTTATCATACAGAATGACAGTGAAGCGTTCCAGCAGCTGGAAATGTTGATCACCAAATGATACATCTGTGTATGGATTACGTGCCATGTGTGTGAAGGCTTCTGTCACATCTTGATAGCAAAGCCATGCCTCCCATCCCGACTTCTTGCCTCTCCCAAAGAATGCAGACGTGGTATCGCATCCTGTGAAACTGTGGAAGACAGGGAGGGCAACAGACTTTTCTGTACCCAAGACTTCACAGATAGCATTGATGTGATGATATGTAAAGTGCCTGCCTGTACCAAAGGCGACCCAAATGTTCACATCTTGGCATAAGGTGATCAAGTGATGAAACTTGCCAATAAGGATCACCACTACATCGGTGTCAACAGTGCGCACCAGACAGTTGGTACAGCCATTCAGAAGGGCATCCTGTAAGTGGATCAGCAGCCTAGTATCCGCTTCTTCATGTTCACACTGTGCCATGGATCGATCAGTTCCTTGGAGGAGAGTAGTGGGACCAGATGTGATGATGATTTCCTTGTCTTTATGGCAATCAACAGTGGCAAGTTTGTTGGAAAGGAATGCAAACAGTTCCCGTTTGTTGGTTGGGTCACGCAAAAAGTCGGCCCAGTTTCCTGGAAGTTTGTTTTTACCTGAAACTTTTCTCCGAATACCCTTTCCTCGCTTTTCTCTAGTGGACTCTTTGATGCTGCTAGGGATGTATTCGTCCCATACAACATCAACTCGTTTTGAGTTTCCTAGTTGTTTTATGATGTGTGGAACAAAGACATGATCAGCATACTCATCAAATGTTATAAAGTTGTTAGTGGGGAGCAAGTGCACCACAGCAGCTCCATCAAGAAGCCTCACATCAATGTAATCGGGAGGATTATTCTGCGTGTCATTGGCCAGAATTTTTAGCAGATCAGCTTCTTTCCAAAGCGCAGTTTTCCACCATCTGATAGTGAAGGGGGAAAGGGGTGGTTCTCATGGCTGAAGAATTTGCTGATGTCACTCATTCTGTGCTGCATTACGATGTACAGGTGAGAAAACAGAGCCACATCATTCTTGAGTAAAGTGATCTTCCCTGCTTGTTTTGTTTTGGCTCTTGGCTGCAGACACCTGAAGAGAGGAAGGGCATTCTTATTAATCGGATCATGAATGGTGCTTTACAGTGGTAAAGCTGTCTGGCAACTGGTGATTCTTCTTGGTATCAGCCAAGCGCAGTTTGATATCCTTCTGCCTCTCCCCCAAGTTAGACACAGTTGGAAATTGAAACAGGCTGATGCCCGTGCCATGAAATGAACCCTTAGCAGTTGTACTTGAAGGATTATGGTCCAAGTTGTCAAGCGCACCAACAGTAAAAAGTCCATGTCGCAGTTGAGCAGGGACGACAGCTCCTTTGTACTTAAAGTCGTCACAGACAGCAGTCCCAATCTGGTTCTCAAGCTGAAGAACTCTGTCATAACATACACCGAGGCCCAAGTCATGTAATTGTGTGATGAGCTTTTTAGACCTGGTGTCTGTGTGAATCTTCATTCCAATGTACAATGGCAATGGTGGTTCCCTATCCAAGCAATGGCGAGATGTTGAAAAAGAAGAAGGTGCATGTGTCTTGAAATTGTACAGAATGGTGTGAGAGACTGTGAGGTTTGCCTGTGAATCTGTGAAATCTTGGTCTTTAAGGTCAGCACCAATCAATAGCATGGACACAAGTGTCTTGAGAGTAGATGGCACTGACTCTTCCTGACAACCAGAAGGAAATTTGCCATCGAAGTGGAAACCTTTATTGCTGACAATCTGCTTGCGCACTAGCTTAGCTGCCTTAGCCAGCAGTAATGCATCACCTTCATTATCACATGCCATGGCCTCTTTCAACATATCTTGCATGCCTTGTTCAAAAACCAGAATCTTATTTTTGCTATCACTTTGTTCTTGAGCTTGCGGGAAGTATGCTAGAAGTTTTTCCTTGAAGTGGGTTCGGTTAGTCTCTGTTTCAACACCAAGGTTCCACAGTCGCTTTTCATACAGCTGATACAATTCCGAAAATTTAAGTAGAAGGTCCCAGCTTCCACACTGTTTTCTACATGAGTAAATAGCTCCACAAGTCTCTTGCTTTCATCCTCTTTTCTTCAGAATTAACTCCAGATGCTTGCCCTTGTTGCCGGATCAGGGATCGATGGCGATTCCGTAGTGTTGTTAAGCACTCCAGATGATTTTTATATTCAAGTGCTATGAGATCGCCACCTTCCAGTCTAGCCATTAATTGTGTTTCCTGCAGTTCTGTAGCAATCTTTCTTATATTCTCATCAGCTCCAAATGTTCTAAACTCATGGAGGTGTCCATCCTTTCCACAACAAATTATACAGGCCATTTTTTCCATCGACTGACGCCGTGGTCGTTTCTCTCCATAGGTGTTGCTCCCTGTAGCCTCCTCCCTGTCTCACTTTTTAGTAGCTCTTTCCAGTTTGTCTTTACTGAACTTTACATTGCAGGATTTGTGCCATACACCCCGCTTTTGGACCAGTTCATCTGTAGTTATCTCTTCTCCAAACTTCTCGTACTACTGGCAATGCACCTAGGCCTCTATAAAGCATTAACGTTATTTAAGAACTTGCTGTATGCTCCGGACTTGTCCCCGCTCCCTTGTACATTGAGTGGGCATTTCACAGGCTCTGTAGTCTTTTCTTGACAGATCAAGCACAGGCTCCAATCCATCTTGCTAGTTCAATCTGAAAATAGAAAAGAAAAATATTAGGATTATGTTATACCGTAATTATTTTATGTTAATTTCTGACCAAATAACCATTCAACTTAATATAAATGGTATGAATGTATTCCTTGACCTCGAAATTGTATGTTTGGACACCAAGATCATGATCCTAAGTGGCTTAGCAGCTGAGATATTGGTAGATATAGGTTTTTCTATGATGGCGATCATAAAAATCCAAGATGGCTGCCATAATGTATCAGGAGGAAGTGGTGCCTATCAAAAATGGGAAGCTAAGGCACTATGTAGAATGTGGACAAAATTTGGCACTTTTGTCCGGAATGTCCACATCCATGTCAAATCTTGCCCTAAGCTGCCCTACTAAAACCGCCAAATTCAAATACCCAATTGGACTCAAAACTGTCGGGGTCATCTCACTTTTCCCGACAGATGGTGTGATGATTAGGTTCAATTATAGCTCCCAGAGCAGGGTACTTTATCAAGGGTTAATTACAATATCATAGCGTGTCTATATAAACTCAATAGAACTCTGGAAAACAATAATAGTGGGTAAAGTAAATGTAATATGAAATCTGTACTCTCGTGGAGGACTTTGGGTGTCGTGCGCACCTGACAGGTGAGGGCTACAATGCGCAGGAGACAGCATTTACCCTTCTTATTCTTTCCCGACGTGGTGGCTTGGGAATCTTACTACGGATCTTTGTTAGTAGTAATTATGTGGGTAATAATTTATAAACCTCCCTTAGTAATTTGTTGGTTAAAGGTTCTGTACGTATACACTCTTCCTAAATCGTGTTGGTAGTAGTAGGGTCATTTGCTTGGAATCCGTGACCATTAATTTTGTTCCTACCTTTTTCTCTCGATGGATTTGACAACCTGAACCATTTTAAAGGAAAATTAGCTCCTATGCCCCTCTGAAAAATGACGGCTAACTCTGCTAGAGCCCAATATTCAAAATGGCCGCCAATGCCATCTTGAAAAACATGAAATGTAATATCTCTGGCATCAGATGAGCTACAAGGATGAATGAGGTGTCCTTTTTCACTAATTCTGGCATTACAAATCCACTGGAATGGTTATTGTATTGTATTGTATTGTATTGTATTGTATTGTTATTGTATTGTATTATACTAATTGTACATACTAATCTGCCACTTCACTGTCACTACATGATTCACTGTATGAGCCACTATCAGAATCACTGTCCTCACTTTCACTGCTATCATCACTGTTGTTCTCTGCCTGCGGATTTGTAGGTAGTGGTATGGATGGGGGAAGTGGGGGCTGAGTTGAACGGACTGGCAGACATAGGCCATTATTTTACAAGATGCCATCCATGGCCGATCGGTGAGGGGTGACTTTGGAGCTGGTAATGCTTTTGCAAGATAGTTTGCATGCCCCAAGTGTGGATGGAGACTGTCCAAGTCAGGCACAAGTCGGATAGTGCTTTTTTTCTTCTGAGCTCTCCACTTCGCTGCCCTCACATCTCCCAGGGTCTTGCTTTTGGTATCACCATAGACATATCGAATGTCAAACCGCTCCAAATCACTGATAACCTGTTCTGTGACTAGGAGCTGTGTACCACATGCTGCTAGCAGGTTGTGTGCCTCTTTAGACTTCTCCAGACGATCTGCAATGAGCTTCTTGCTTGCTCCATAGAAGCCAGAGTTGTGGTCACACCCAGTGAGGACATGAAGTGGTATGATGGATGTAGCCATTGCCTCACTGCACAAACATCGGGCATCGATAAGCTGACGTTTGCGTTTCACACACAGGATTCCTGTTATCTTCTGAGCAACATATGCCGCTTGCACGTAGTTTTCCGTGTCCTCTGTGTCAAGAACGACAGCTGCTGTGTAGCTGTCTGACCGGAGCACACTATATATGGTGAGCATTGCCGTATCTGCCTCTGCATGGGAGCATGTGAGCTCTGGCACAAGCTTGCCTGTGGTGAGATTCTTTGCAGTGCTGCCAACTACACAGTAGATGATCTCGGTGCTAGTTGTTGCTGCTGTTCTCTGGAATTACGTTTGAAGAAATGCCTGAAGGCGGATTTTGTTCTCAGGTTTACCCAGGGGGGCATGGAAAACTTTACTAGAAGGAAATTTATCTTCTGTCTTCATGAAGACATTGCTGATTGGCAGGTTTTTCTGGAACAGTATTCTCTCACTGTCCTTGATCGTGTAATTCTGATCATATGAATCATTGACGCAAATGATGCGCTCAGCATGCTTGTGTCTCGTTAGAACGAAGTGCACCAACTTCTCTGCATAATCTCCCCAGGCATACTTGGTACCGTCTCCCTTCTCTCTGTCTTCAATGGTAGGAGTTGTTAGGCGCCAGATGAGGCCCATATCAATAATAGACGTGTATACATCAGGCTCTGGAATGACAGTCATAGTTAGTTTTTGTTGAAGCTTGCTTTTCTGTGCCTTACGGATGGTTCCATTGACGTTGAACATGGAAAGGCACTCGGCTGTAACACGATGCTGCAGGACTTCTTGAAGTTTGAGGGCACCACTCGTTTCAACCAGTCCGAGAACAGAGGCCAAGGCATTACGCTCCATTTCCTCAGTCGTTCTCTTCAGGTTCTCACCATCTGCTTTCTTCAATTCCTGAGTTGAAAAGTTCAAACGCTTGCTACGTTGAGAGACTTGGTCTTGGAATACACTCTCTCATTCAAGAACTGCTTCAGTTTGCTTGTGCCATACTCCTTTGCCGATCTCAAGTCGGCAGCGAGAGCGTCTGAGGCTGGGATTCCTGACTGTAGGGATCGCCTTTACTTCTTCAGATAGAGGGGAATCTTCCAAAAGTTTGTCTATGACATGTTGGACCAGAGTCTCGTAGAATAGTCGCATGCAGCGAACCCCACGCTTAACATGTTTTCCACGAAGGGCCTGATCAACAGACCCGTCTGCTATAACACCAGCTGCCACCAACACATCTGAGATGCCAGATCCCTTAAACCTCTTCTATATAGTGTAGATGAACGACATTTGGATGTGGAAGGGTGCCATGAATGGTAAGAATTTGCTGAACAGCTCAGCATTCTCACTTTTCAACTCTAGCATGAGCACGTAGACAGGATGATCACCAACAATTATTGCAAAACGCATCTTTTTTTCTTCGATTGATTTTGCAAGCTTACACATCACATCATTGAGAATTGTCTTACTGGGGGGGTTGGAATTGGTCATGTGGTATATTGCTCGACTCTTCTCATCTGCATTTGACATGCTGGCGTGAAACCCTGAAAACCCAGGCACAGTCTGTTCTTCTGGCTTAGGTCTCGTTCGGTCATCTTGCGCCCTGGCCAATGGATGGATCACACCACGAATTCATTGCACCGATGTGTCAGGAGGAGGAGTACTTTGATCGGCTTCCTGAGAGGTGGTTCCCCACGCTTCGTTGTCTTGTATGGGTTGACTTTTTGCATTTCACTTCCGAGCTCTTTGAGAGTTGTCAAGAGGTTTGATGCAAAGTTGGCACCGGGAACTGGTCTATCCTCGTGATTCTCGGAAGGAAGTTCTGTATCAAATGATTCTGGCTGCACAAGCATGACATTAGTGCGGTGTGACTGGCCAGCACCGGTCAGTGTGTCGTTCTTGAAGTCATCGTTGTCGACTATAGTGATAGCAGGCTTACCCTCAGCTAGTTCGAAGGGGCAATCAGATGAGCACTTGAGGTCATTGACCACCCAAAAATCTCGCAGCATAAGTACGTCATTGTAACTGATGCCCAGTCCATCTTTGTGCATTATGTCGACTATCTCCCTACTCTTGGTCAGTCCATGTAGCAAGACAGAGAGATTTATCTCAAATGCAGTGCGTTTTCCAGTGATGTAGCTTGTGAGCAGCTTGAGCAATCGATCGGACGGATGGACTGTCATCAATTGCAGACTTATTTGGGTGTTTCAGCCATGTGAGCAGCTTCAGCAGGAGCTCACTGAGGTCTTCTTCTCTCTCCAACTCGTGTATATATGGGAGCCAGGGAATAGTATTAATTTTGTCCTGATGACTTTCTCTTTGAGTCGTGCCACAACATTCATCACCAACTGATCATTGCTGACACCCCATGAAGATATTGCCGCCTCGATGTATGTACCTGCTGCTGTTGTATCATATACCAGTTCACTCACATTCTTTTGAATGCATTCATGAAATCCGATGTCTTCCCCAAAATTCATGGACGAGAATTTCCTTTAACCCGGCAAGTGCGGGAAGACTTTTAAGAGTTTCCCCGGGCGACTGTGGGAAGACTCTTAAGATCCTGGGCCAAAAAAATCCATTTAAAATCCTCTCCTTCCCCAATCCCTCCCCCCCCCCCCTCCTTCAGTTATCACCTATTTTCCCTGTTATTCCCTTATTCTGTGGTCTATTTTCATGCTAACATTAGCGAGTTGCAAGCAGGGCGTTGTCATCATTGTTACCAAGCGTTGGAAAGAGCGAGAGAGAGAGTATTACAGTGTCTCTCCAGACATGGGGAGGAGTGGAGGAGTGGCAGGCTGCCTCAGCCTTTGGTTATGTAACTCCCGGCCTCTATCGCCGATTTTGACCATCCAAACGCTGTTTCCACTTGTTTTATTGTTGTAAAGGCCGCGTCATACAGAAGTCGAACGTTGGCTGACTGCCGCCCGAAGTCGATGACTTGCATATTTGAACCGAATTACCCAAAAGTAACTCAGAGTCTAATGTAACCCGACACTGACCCGAATGAATTTCGAATATAACCCGATGGACCTGAATGAAAGTCGATGAGGAGTCGATGAATCCCCGTACGTAACTCAAAGGAAACCCGATGTGGAATGAAGAAGCCTCGATCATTTGTCGAATATAACTCCAATATGCCCCGAAGACGGGGAAATAACCAGAATTATTACCGAAGCTCAGCTGAAGCTCAGTTGATCAACAACCGAAATAGAAGAAGTTAGGTCGAACGTCAGTCGAATAGGTCGAACGTCAGTCGAATAGGTCGAAGATCATAGAGTTAAATAATCGCTTATATTATCTTTCGTTAACCCTTTCTGTATCGGTGACGTCATATTTATTTGATTTCAGCAACATATAGACGATTTTATGAAGCTTAGGATGGATTTATGGTAGCTAAAGGGATTAATTGATATTGTCTGAAGCATTTCAATGGGTAAACGCCCTTCCTCTGCTGAATAAAATCGTCTAATAGTTGCCAGAGTATATTGAAGAAGGATCTGTGGTATTGAAAAGGATTAATTAAAACAATTCGAAACCTGCTACTCGTTTTTTAACCTGAATAATATCGTCTAATGGTAACCAGAGTAAAGTTATTAGGACATCACCGGTACTGAAAAGGTTCTTATAATAAATTTGTTCTATACTGAATTTCAGATTAGTGGCGTTTCCTTCAATGTGTTAAAAATACTATTAATAATGTGTAGGCTAGTTATGCTACAACCAATATATTCTATATTGCACACACGAAATCAACAATGTACTCAGCTTAGAATTTATATCTTGTAGAGTGTGTGTGTGTGTGTGTGTGTGTAACGAAGCTGTAACAAATTCGTGGTCAATAAACTATCTACTTATCTTTCTGTGTGTGTGTGTGTGTGTGTGTGTGTGCCATCCTGACATTTGATTTTATTTGTATGTAGGGTGAGTGCGGCTATGCGTCATCCCCTCGTAGTCCTCCTTTGATTGATTGATGTCCTTATACCCTGTTCTAAACAAACAGGTCAAAATTATTAAGGGGGGGGGGGTCACCAGCTTTTTTTGTTATCTCTCTCTCCGTTTCTCTCTTTCCCTGGCTTGTGTCCATTCGGCCCCATTCAGCCAACTGTGTTAAGACATTTATCCCCATCCAGGTGTCGATTTCTTCCTGGCGAGCGACAGCGAGCCAGCATAGACAATGAAAAAACAGATGGATAGGGTGATATTCGACTGTTATTCGAGTGAGCATCGACTTTCCATTGTCTGTTATTCTGCCATTTCTGGTCATGGTTGGGTCAATATCGAGTCTCGTTTGACTCTCGTTTGAGTTGCATTCGATTTTATGAGAGATTCATCCAGTTATCATCGAGTTTCCTTCGGGGTAATATCGACTATCATCCGGTTACATTCGACCAAAGTTCCAGCAATTCGAGTCATCATCGGCAATTCAAATTACAATCGAACACGACCCGAGTGGGTCGAATGTAACCCGAATATGACTCGAATAAAACTAGATCATGACTCCATCTTTTTTTACCGTTTTTTTTACCCGATTCATCGCCAAAAGTTAACGCATGCATTAACTTTTGCCCGATTCACCGGATGATTCGACTCAAGACCAGAACAACCCAAGAACTTCCCGAAGATAACCGAAGATGACCCGAAGCGTTACCAGAATCGACCAGAACTGGCTGAAATTTGAATTTTTTAATAGATTCGGCCGGGTTCGGGTGGGTTCGACTTCTGTATGACGCCCGCTTAACTGGTTAATATCTTCATATTAATGGTAAAATAGGTGCATATGAATATGTATTAATGATATTTATGGTAAAATAACGATGTTAGTGATGGAAACATCTCAAATACGTGCACACAGGCGTGTGGTGTCTCATACCCCCCATGCACACTTCTTAGGTTAAGTAGCTGGATTTTACTACCGAGTTATGTCCGTGATTTGAGATAATGCGCTTATAGTCCTGCAGCAGGCCTTGCAGTATGCGAATTTCATGGTCTTTGAAGATGACTTGACGAATATGATGAAAGAAGAGACCTTGGGCCTCTCGGAGGTTTACACGCTGCAGATGGTGAGTGCTTTCATCTGAAAGGGGCTTGTGGTCGCTTACATATTTGCGCCAGCACGCACGATGGTAGCGGATTTCCAACCCAAATGCTGTTTGACTATCTGGGATGGATGCAATCAGAGTGTCAAGTCTCAATCTCATGACCTCATCTTCCAGACGGACAGTATGTAACTTGAATTTAGTCCAGGCATCTACTGTTGATAGGAGTAAAATCTGCTTGTCACGATCACTACTCTTGTATGCCCCTTTCATGCACCACACACATAGAGTCTTATCGTGAAGGACACCCATACTGGAGCGGAGCCTTTTAGGTGCACTGGCCTCTGGGGAAGGGTCTTGTTGATCTGATGCTTCATCTCTTTCAAGACGTTCCTCGGATTTGTGTTTGCGTTTTTCGGCTTGAGAGAGCTTGCGCTTGCTGGATAATGATGCGTAACAAGTGCTATGCATGTGGTGATCCTTTGGTCCCTTCTCCCAATCCACATTTTCATGTATATGTTGAAACTTATCAAGTTCTTTCCATTGTAAAGACCTTTCCCGGATGGATTCCCACTTCTCAGGTGTAATGTTTTCCAAATGATCATCTGCGGTACATCGCTTACCACAGAGTAAAATGCACTCATATTCATTTAATGTCTTGTCTGGTAACTCTTCACTCTCTCTTCTATTATCCATTATTTCGGTCACTTTACAAGTCGGCGATTTTCATCAGATGGGCATGCGATCCATCTGAAACAGTAAAAAAGTAATATTAGATATACACCGCAGGCAGAGAACAACAGTGATGATAGCAGCGAAAGTGAGGACAGTGATTCTGATAGTGGGTCATACAGTGAATCATGGAGTGACAGTGAAGTGGCAGATTAGTATAATACAATACAATAACAATACAATATACAATACAATACAATACAATAACCATTCCAGTGGATTTGTAATGCCAGAATTAGTGAAAAAGGACACCTCAATCGTCCTTGTAGCTCATCTGATGCCAGAGATATTACATTTCATGTTTTTCAAGATGGCGTTGGCAGCCATTTTGAATATTGGGCTCTAGCAGAGTTAGCCGTCATTTTTCAGAGGGGCATAGGAGCTAATTTTCCTTTAAAATGGTTCAGGTTGTCAAATCCATCGAGAGAAAAAGGTAGGAACAAAATGGTCACGGATTCCAAGCAAATGACCCTACTATAGGCCTGCGTGTACACATACGGGGCATATAAACGTATGAAGCGCCCTCTCTCGGGCGTGCGCGCTGAAGACCTCCAGCGTCGTCTAGACGTGGTGACAAATTGGTACAGGATATTTCTAGTTTAGAAGGAAGTATGTGTGAGTTGTATAACTAGCAAAACAAGTTGAAGAATGTCAAAAAAAGGCATGTGTATACAGTATATGTGTAGGAAAACAATGTCCCAAGGCTTATTGAGGTACATGTTGATATCTTATTGCACAAGAATAGGGTTTCAAACATTATTATAATGGTTTCATAATTATGGTAAATTATTTCTTTGGTGGTGAAGATAAGTTTTTGCTTTATATCTACTTCTCTATTCTCCCCTAGTTATATTGTCATGAGGGGAGAAAAGGAAAACACAGGTATATAGGAATAGACAGAATGTAGGGGCTGTCTGGCAAGTACATCATAATAATTGGCATACATAATACGGTATATACGAACACAGGTGCTGTCCGACAGGTACATTATTGTCTGGTTGTTGCCTTCTCTTTCTGGCGCTCGCGTGCCTTTTCGTTTTCGGGGCATTTCAATGACCTTCCAGGTGTGTCAATTAAAAAGTTACAATTACCTTCATATGTTCTTCCTAACAAACTTCCTCCATTCATTCCTGAAACAACAATCGAATATAATATCCGTGTTAATAGCTCATGCATCGGCCATGAACCTCCCGACCTTGGTTCACGCATATTGTTTTGGCTACAATCATACATATTATTGAGGCTAGTGCTTCATAATTTAATTCAGAACTGGAGAGAAGTCCGGGCGTATTATTATCTTGTTATAATACAGCTGTAATCATTTACACAACTGAAACCCCATCTAGCGCTAATGTAAAATTAATGCATAGTATAAATTAAGATAGTTTCACTTTAAACTTCGCACTAGCTAAAGGTCTAATACACATGGAAGTGTTAGTCACCAGCGAGGTGCAGAACAAGCTTCTGAAAATATACGCGTTTGAAATTTTCAGAGTTCCTAAAAGAAAATTGACAGGTAAGAGGGTGAGAATATTAATTGACTCACAACAGAACATTATGATGATCATGTCTCAAAGTCCCATCCAACGAATGTGTGCTTACACTTCATTATATTATGCGTATCATGTTTATAATTATTGGTCAATGTTTTCCATATTGTGATGTGTTAATAAACATTGTATTGTTAATAGGCATATTAGTAATGTCACACTTAACACACTCTTATGTAGCATTTACTGATAGTGATATCTACGGGTAACGGAGAGAGAGAGAGAGGGGGGGGGGGGCGGTAGAATCAAAGATTAATCAACTACTCATGTGAATATTGCTTCACTGGCATTACGATATAATACGCTTAGATTTCCATACGTTTAGAATAACATAGTGAGTACATATAATAAACACTGTACTAACTAACATGGAAGAGGGGGTAGCTATAAAACATTATGATTAAAAGCACCGTAACAACTCATCCTCACACCCTCTCATTGGATCCTATCTGCCCAGCAACTTTCGTGCATATCGGTGAGATGTATAAGAAAAACAAAAGTGTGCAAAATTCGACCAAGTGATTCTCTCTCTCTCTCTCTCTCTCTCTCTCTCTCTTTTATAGGGGTCCATGAATATGTAGCTGACTGTTCCTATGCACTGTTACCTGAAAGAAAGCTCACTTGTTACAATAATTGGCCATTTGTATCGTCCTGACCTGAAGTTCATGTTTTCGTCTCCGTTTGTTTGTCTGTTTGTCTGTAAACAAGATATTTCACACATATGTTAACCAACTTCAATTTAGGTGATCATGATTACATCCTAGAACCCAGAATCAGACTCCGAAGACAATTTAGGTCTATAATATTAATGGTAAAGAACCAGCCAGTGTTACTCAGTTACTTGTTCGTCAAGGGGAATCCACGCAATGCGAGCTAAGCTCATTATTATCGCGCCTCCTTAATTGGGAATGTATTGCGTGAAATGCATGTTAAGTGTTTTATGTACTGATGGAATGGCTGTGGATGTGTGTGTAGTCTGTATTTAACCAATTGGCGACATCGGAAACGAAGGATTAGGGTGGATCTGTATGGTACCATATGTAAGCGAAGGTATATGCGCTCTACCAAGTGCCACTCTAGTTTACTTATATGTTGTATGTTGTTGTATGTTATAAAAATCGCCACCTGTAAGTGGCACCGATTAGCATGTCGCCCATCGGTAATTTGTGTAAGGTTTACTCCCCTAGATAGGTTGCCCGCCAAGGCTATCGAGTCCCATCCACCCGGAAACACCCCTTTCAGATACCAGGGGGACAGCTATCACCAGAGACACCCCTATTATAGGGGGACCACGCCCCTTTCAGATACCAAGGGGACAGCTATCACCAGAGACACCCATATTACAGGGGGACTACACCCCTTTCAGATACCAGATACCAACACTATTTTTACCTAGCATATCCTAAGCCGACAAATTTAACATAGCATATACTGTGGTGATGGGCTGGTCTATCAGAGTGAGAGTTGAGCGTTCTCTGCCATACCCATAGCTTACTCTGACTGTTCCTTTTACTTATATATTTTCTAGATCTCATGTGACGGTGTCTCTTCCGTGGCTTGACCTCCTTATTGCCAACCTCAAGGTTGGCAGACTGGGAGCCAAAGCATCACATTTTTGCTCTGCCCCTCAGCTTTCCCTTTATAATTGGTGAGGGGCACAGGGCTTTGGGTGGGGCTTTGGTGTCCCGGGCATTTCCACGCCCTCCTCAGCTCCTCGCCTGGGAGCGGCTTCAGTCACCTGGGCTTTCTTAGTGGTAAGCAGGGAGGGTTCTGTGGGGGTGCTCGGTTATGGATTTGCCCTTGCTCGGAACCTTGGGGCTGCTCGGTCAGACAGCTTGTGGAACAACAACAACAACAACCTAGCAATTACATTGGTTCACTTTTATTTGTTCATTTATTTATAATTTTATAATATTAGTTTCCTCCCTAGACCTCCATCAAACTTAAAAAAACACTCCCCATGACCCTCCTTCAAGATAAATTTGTACATTTTTCAATAAATATAATTATGTTGAATTACAAGCTTGCTATCACTTGTCAGGAAAAAATCGACACCTAAATGACACGAACAGAAAACTAATGGGGCTAAACTTAAGAAGGAGGAACAGAAAAAAAGAATCATCTTCCCTTAACCTCATATAATTTAGCCGAGTACTCCTACTGTAAGCAGATTAGGTTCTCTGGGATAAGGTGATCATAGGATAGGTTTAAGAAAGACGGAGTAGAACTAATAACACATATATGAAATTTAGGTGGTCGCCACGTTCTAAGGATAAACGTTATATGGATAAAGGAAAGGACATATTGATATTAGGGAATATTAAATAGAAATAAACAAATAGTATAAGAGAGAATGCAAGTGAATTACATAATAATGACGAAATACGGTAGAAACTCTTATAACTCTTATATTAAAGGCCTTCGATATGTATGTCAAGCGCAATAGAAAAGGTATCACCGAAGTCCCGAAAGGAAGATGACCAGGAGTTAGTAAGATATGAAAGAAGATCTCCAATAGAGCTACCCTTAACCCGTACAGCCCCAGCGACGCGCCTGACGCGTCGGCGATGTATGTAACGCACAGCCCCAGAGACGCGCCTGGCGTGTCACCCTAATTGCGCCGACCGTAACCTCAGGTGTAGCCACTCAAGAGGGCTCAGATTTGTATGGGAACTGTGTACGTATCCCACGCAACCGTGCCGATGGTTGAAAACTCTTAAAGTCCACGTGTGTGCGCGCGAGCGCGCAATAACCTGTTTTTTTTGGATAATTGCCTTCAATTTTTTACTCTTGTAAAATCCGTTTTCGGGGGCTCTGTAGGACCATTTTTTAAACTTTTTGAGCGGTTTTTCGTGGTTTTTCCTTCATTCCTAACCCATTCGCTATTGTTTCTGGAATAAAACCATTTTTTGAAAACCGGCCGGGTTCTGGTGCGCAAACATTACAAAACTAGCCGGGGCTCCACGGGTTAAGGAAGCCATACTGGCGATCTGAGAGTAGATTATGAGAAGATAAATTCTAAGAAATTAGGAAGCAAGAATAGTTTCAAAAACTTTAGAGACACAAGAGATGAGAGCAATTGGACGATAGTTGAGGGTTGAGAGCGGTCACCCTTGTTTGGGACAGGTTGAATGAGAGCAAACTTCCAGCAAGAAGGGAAGACGTTAGAGAAGAGACAGAGACAACAGAGTTTGCCTAGGCAGGGAGTCAGCATGGAAGAACAGTTTTTGAGCAACACCATTCGGACCATACGCCTTCTATGTACTAAGCCCAGAGAGGGTAGAAAGTACATCTTTAGAAGAGATTAGGATAATAGGCATAAGTAGGAGAGAGGGGGGTGGAGAGGGATGAATACCACCGGAATCATCAAAGGTGAAGTTGTTAGCGAAAGTTTGAGCAAATAGTTCAGCCTTGTCAGAGGAAGAAGTGATGGTTGTGCCATCAGAGTGGAAAAAGGGGAGGGAAAGACGAGGAAGAAAAATTATTGGAGAGCTTTTAGGCTAGATGCTAGAATGCTTGGGAAGAGCTAGAGTTGGATAGTTCAGTGTATTTATTATTGATGAAAGAGTGTTTGGCAAGTCGAATAACAGATTTGGCTTGATTCCGGGCAGAAACATAGGAAGAAGGAGATTCTTGAGTTTTAAGGCGTCTGTACCGTTTAAATGCTTCCTCCTTATTGCGGACAGCAGTAGAAAAGCATGAGTAAACCAAGAATTTTTGCTCTAGTCAGAGAGAAAGAAAATGGAATGTTGGGCCGATCTCAGAGACGATCCGGGATACGGGTAGGTTGCTGAACCAACTGCTCCAGGTCATTTAGGATAGACAAGACGTAGGCTTGTTCACCAAGTTGGTCAGTAGAATTAGAGGAGAGCCATTGGTGATGATGAACGTTGAAATGTCCTAAAATGGAGATTCAGAGAAGGTGGAAATGGCTAGAAAGTGTTCTACTTTAGAGTTTATATAATCAAACAATTTGGGAAAGTCGGTAGAGTTAGGGGAAAGACATATATCACATAAATATTTAATATGAGAATGACAGGAAAGTTTGAGCCATAAAATTGAGAATTCAGAGGAGCCAACATCGGAAATACGAGAGCAAGTGAGTTTGTTGTGCACAACATCCGCCTTTGGCCTTGAAACTGGGATAGAGAAAGTAGGAGGATACAGAGAAGGGGCTGCTGGCAGTTTCTTCAGACACCTGAGTTTCACACCCACTAAATATGTCCGCCTTGGGTATAACTCAGGTCAAGCAGATTCACACTTGAGCATGCTTGCCACTCGACCGTCGTGGCTCCAGTGTTGAATGAAATTATCAAGCACTAGCCTCAATAAAATGTATGATTGTAGCCAAAACAATAAAGTGGAACTACGGTCGGCAGGTTCATGATCGATGCATGAACTATTAACACGGATATTATGCAATTGTTGTTACAGGAATGAATGGTGGAAGTTTGTTAGGAAGAACATATGAAGGTATTTGTAACCTTTTAATTGACAAACCTGGAAGGTCATCATCCCCGATGTTGTGAAGACTTTGTTGTGGAAGTGTATATCATCTGAGGTGAAGTCAATGATATTGAGGCCTGGTGAATGTTGTTCCGAATGTTAGAATACTTGCTTTGGCAGGTGTTTATTGTATTCATTTTCTCTCGGTCATCATTGTTTCCTTTCTAATGTCCCTTGCTAATCCTCCCCATCTATTTAACGGGAATGAAGGGTTGGCTACTGACTGTCTGACTGCCTGTTACACTTTCTGTGGTAGCATTAGCATGACCAGGTGCTGTCTGTTACACTAATGACTATACTGTTTCAGCGACCAGGTAGATGTCAATAGTTCCAGCTGATTGACTTCTGTGACGACCGTGATTATTTAAACCTTTAAGATTTAATAATTACTAAAAGACAAGACATAGAACACGGTCGCATGAGCCAATCAGCTAAACTTATTGACATCTAGGTGAGCCGTGCTTACCTCAGCGTCGCTGAAACAGAGTATAGTGATCCAGCAGCACACATAGTGGACACCTTAACAATATACCACAGGTTTTTACCATCTAATGGTCCTCGGAGTCACCGTCCTACAGATATTATCTGCCATCACTCACAGTGCACTCGGTTTATGATTACGCATAATTATACTGTAGTTATTAACCCGGGAACTGCCGGGAGACTCTTAAAAGTTCCCCCGGCGGACTGCGGGAAGACTCTTAAGAGTAAGGGAAAAACAAAATCCATTTAAAACACCCAGAAAAAAATGTATTTATTTTTTTATTTTTTTATTTTTTTATTTTTGTTTTTGCCCCTGGGCCATGCCAAATATCACTCCTCCACCTCCCCTCCTTCCCCACTTTCCTCCCCTCCTTCAGTTATCACCTATTTTCCCTGTTATTCCCTTATTCTGAGGTATACTTTCGTGCTAACATTAGCGAGTTGGTAGCAGGGCGTTGTCATCACTGTTACCAAGCGTGGGAAAGAGCGAGAGAGAGACTATTGCGTAACAGTGTCTCTCCAGACAAGAGGAGGGGAGGGAGGTTGCCTCAGCCATACATTATGTAACTCTCGGCCTGTATCGCCGATTTTGACCATCCAAACACTGTTTCCACTTGTTTTATTGTTGTAACAGGTTAATACCTTTATAATCAACCTATACTAGGCGCATATGGATAAGTATTAATGCTATTTATGGTAAAATAACGATGTTAGTGATGGGAACAGCTCAAATACGTCAGCACAGGAGTGTGGTGTCTCACACCCCCCATCCGCACTTCTTAGGTTAATAATTATATAGGGTGACAGTCTCTTGTCTAACTTATACATTTTACTGCAAATAATATATAATTACCCTTGCATAGATTTAATCATATATTTAACGTTAACATAGTTATATCGGCACTTAAACCCAACAAACACACACACACACACACATACATCTGCCACGTGGATGAGGTTGCGGCCATCCTCTTTATACCAAATTGTGATATAATTATGGTATCTTCAGGCCTAGTGTGGTTGCTAAATGTCAGTATATCTTAAATAGTTCCTACGCATGTTATTCTCTTCCAGAAGCAAATAGGTGTAAGTAATAACATGAGTGGTTGTTAAAATATCAGTGGATATATCTTTTTCATGAGCTATCCTGGCAACCTGTAACGCGCTGAGTTGGTTGCGAAATATAATAATTGGAAGAAAGTGTGGTCCCTGTGACTCCTGCCAAACCACTATTCCTACAGAGAGAAAGAGAGAGAGAGAGATGGCTAGAGCCATAACAAATACTGATATGCGCGTGCATGCAGGGAAACATTAATGTTTATAGAAACACAAGTGTGTGTGTGTTTGTGTTTGTGTATGTGTGTGTGTCTTTGAAAGATCATATTAGCATTCTTGATTTTAAAAGTTTCCCAGAGGTTAGGTTTGCTCAATCGTCTGTTACCCCCTAATCCCCGTACAGCCTCTTACTCCATACAGAGACACTGGTGTAAACTTATCAGGTATTGTTCGCATATGATATATGCCTCTGAAAGGGTGCAGTCAAAGGCATGTAATCTCTGCTCTTCTCCATCATATTGTCTACAATCTCTCCACATTGTGAACATTGCATGTATATTTCTGTTATGCCATTATTATAATCAGTGTTCTTCACAGCTGTCCCAGCGTATACCTCTCACTCTGCAGAGACAGAGGGCCACCCGCTTCGTAACTCATTCCCACCACTTTTCTGCCCACCATTCAACGCCAACAGTTAACTTAAATTTCCCCGTAATTTTTCAGCTCAACAAGTAAAGTATGGAATTCACTCCGTAAATGTGTCTATCCCTCACCCGATAACTTTGTTTCAAGCTTTGTGTGTCCCGCAGTTACATTCCAGTGCACCTTGAATATGGTTCTGTACTAATCATTCTGTTCTGACCGGGGGAAGGGGGACAATAGGACGTCAACATGTTTATAAGTAGTTTTGCCTCTTGTCTTTTTCATACACAGAGAAACAAATTATTAGGTAAAGGGAAGTGGAGAACATCAACCCCTCTGATTGTCATATGGAGGAATTGGGTTTCATATGTTTAGATGAATATATAGAGTAAACATTACCGAGTACTTATTCTTTTGATTAATAAATACTCTATCCACAGACATTAGAATCAAGCTTTCTTTTATAAGTCTCTTCGATGTATTCGTCCATTTAGTTCGTTTCTCCCTTTCCCTCTCGCTCTCTCTCTCTGAACGGTTTAATTATATTTGCATTGGTATCCAAATGTATATGCTAATAACAAACACCTTTATCATACATATCAACATTGGAAAATGCAAACCACAAAAACTTATATAAGAACATAAGAACATAAGAATATGGGAGTCTGCAGAAAGCCGATTGGCCTAAGCAAGGCAGATCCCTGTCCCACACAACCCCAATTAAATTACAAAGCCCAATTATAGGCTTCACACTCTAATACCCTGAGGATCATCTTACCAAAATGGTTAGAGATTAACGCAGGATTATGGGGGTCTGCAGAGCGCTGATTGGCCCAACCCGGCTGATCCCCCTTCACACCCAACCCTTCTCGTCCATATGCTTATCCAATTTTATCTTAAAGCTCCCTACAGTTTTAGATCCCACTATAGCACTTGATAGTCCATTCCACCCATCTACAACTCTGTTACCAAACCAATACTTGCCTATATCTTTTCTGAAACGAAATTTATCTAATTTGAAACCATTGGTACGAGTTCTTTCGCTATCACTGAGCTTTAGTACATTTGTCATGTCCCCTTTGTTAATCCCACTAACCCACTTGAACACCTCTATCATATCCCCTCTAACTCTGCGTCTCTCTAACGAATGTAAACCTAATTTCTTCAACCTATCTTCATACGAAAGATTTCTAATATTATGGATCATTTTTGTCATTCTACGCTGTACTCTCTCCAATGAATCTATGTCCATTCTGTAATAAGGACACCAAAATTGGACAGCATAATCCATATGGGGTCTCACTAATGACAAGTAAAGTTTTAAGATAACATCAGCAGTTCTGTTACTCACACTCTTAGAGATGAACCCGAGAACCCTGTTTGCCTTATTACGAACGCTTATACACTGTTTTCTAGGCTTTAAATCATTGCTAACAAACACACCTAGATCTTTCTCGCAGTCTGAATTTTCTAATTCTAAATTAGCTAGTTTATATTTAACATTTGTTTGCATCTTCCCTATCTTTAATACCTTGCATTTGTCAATGTTAAACTTCATCTGCCAATTTACTGACCATTCATGTAAGGTATCTAGATCCCTTTGGAGCCACTCTATATCGCTATCTGAATCAATTGATCTCCCTATTTTAGTATCGTCTGCGAATTTACTTATCCTACTAGTTATACCTAAATCTAGGTCATTTATGTATATAAGAAACAACAGGGGACCTAATACCGATCCCTGGGAGACACCACTTTTGACTGCTCCCCATTCTGACTTGGTACCATTTATGCTGACTCTCTGCTTCCTACCAATTAGCCATGACCTAATCCATCCTAACAACGCCCCACCTATTCCATGTGCCTCAACCTTTCTCATCAATCTCTCATGAGGGACTCTGTCGAAAGCTTTACTGAAATCTAAATATATAATATCATATGACTTGTCATTATCTACTGCTTCATATACCTCTGAGAAAAAACTAAGCAAATTAGTAAGGCAAGACCGTCCCTGAGTGAATCCATGCTGAGAAGAATTGATTAAGTTAAATGTTTCTAAGTGGTTTCTCATTTTCCTAGCAATAATTGACTCTAGTAGCTTTCCTATGATTGAAGTGAGACTAATGGGACGGTAATTGGATGCTATTGATTTATCACCTTTTTTGAAGATCGGAACTACATTTGCAAGCTTCCAAGCTTCTGGAACTATACCTGTTTCTAATGACTTGTTAAATAGAAATGTTAATGGGTAACTTAACTCATCTCTGCATTCTTTTAATACTCTAGCATATACCTCATCAGGACCAGGCGATTTATGAGGTTTCAGTCTGTCAATTTCCTTAAGCACATCATTTCTACTTATAGTAACCGTACTTAACCTATTATCTATACTATCGCTGTATACCTTACGGACTTCTGGAAACTGTGCCAAATTTTCATTAGTGAAAACGGAAAGAAATTGACTATTTAATGTACTGCACATTTCTAAATCACTTTCTGTCAATTCTCCTATCGAAGTTTTAAGGGGACCAATTACATCTCTAACCTTGGATTTATATAGTTGGTAAAAAGCTTTAGGATTATTTTTTGAGTCATTGGCAACCTTAATTTCATAATTTCAAATCTGGGGCTACTTTGAAATTATATAGCGTTTTCCAATGATATTTGAGTAGGACCTATTTTTCTTATAAGCTATAACGCCTTGAAGTTGTAGCACTTATTTCCGAGAAAATCATTTATTTGTTTCTATTTAAGTGGGTTACCAGTTCTAAAGCCTGATATTTGTGTACTGTATTTTAGTCATATATATATTTTTGTCTTCTCCAAACCCCCTTCTCAAACACAAAATACACATCTGGCTATTATCATAATTATATCAATATACAGTATATTACACTGCTTTTATTGCTGAATTACCTCTTTATTTTTCTCTAACAGTGTAGGATTCTTTGGTGTTAGCGACCAGTTATGAAAGCTGTTATTTTGGTATGGGCATTTCACTAATGACTACTAGATTGATATGGATATGCAATACATACACATTATTTTATTTTAAGTAACAACACAATGCTAAACATAATGCTGTATTTGAAAACAAAGGCATGAGACAAAGAGGAATGAGGAGCCCCAAAACAAATGACGTAAATCGACAATACGGGCCAGCCCGGGACCTCAACCAAAATAAGAGACCAACATTAACCCAAAGAATATCAAATGAACATCAGCTAAGGAAAAAACTAATCTATAATATGGATAGATAAAGATAGATAGATAGATAGATAGATAAATAGATAGTGTGAATGAATGAGTGAGAAGGAGCTGTCTTACTATATAAATAGTGAATCTAGCAATCCCTACAAATTGGTTTGCAAACAATAATTACACATAAACACATTTGTCTGAAAGGCAGATTTCACTAGCAAAAACGATTTACATCTTAATTAATATCAAGAGGTAAAACGGTAACCATAAACCTGGTAAAATCATTCACGTAACCCCCCTCCCCCACCCTACACAATAATCCCCCCCCCCCCCTCTCAGTGTAGCCCATCCCTCTCCTTCCCAGCAAATCTAACGACGCCATCTATGGGACATTATATGCAACAGATTCAGGGTGGGGGGGGGGGGGGGGGGAGTGAGCGATCTTAGTAATATCAGAGCGAAATCACCATTAGGTGGCCCAGTCGAAAAGTGACCGACTGTACATGTGATAGTGGTCTATTGCACTCCTGTTGTCTGCCATGAGACAAGAGGCATTGGGAGGCATGCAGTAGAGTAAAATCATCACCCAGTACGTATTGATCTTTTTGTCTCCTACAAATGAGTCGTGAACGCCACATTAGCTCATTTCCTTTGTTAACCCAGCGGCTATGACAATCCTCTAGAGAGGTTTTACTGGTGGGCTGTGACGTTCCTCTTGGTAGAAGAGATGTCAAACACGTACCAAAACACTCCCAATACAAAACAAATAACACAGATTACTGTCAGGGCTATAGGGGTGAAAATCCAATGACATTTACTGCCCCCCATTTCCTCCCTCCACTCAACCAATACTCCCATACGCTTGGTGCCACATTTTCAACTATGGACCACCGTAACACCTCAACCACGCATCTTTTGGGTATTCATATATATATATATATATATATACTGTATAGTTGGATGCGCGCTTGCATTTTCTACACGATGATGTTGTTTTCGTTGCGTTTTGGAAGAGTCGTCATATCGGCCAAGGTCTAGCAAAAGGCAATGGTGAGTCCTAGGGGTGTCTAGCATTTCCTGGGCTAACAATCTCATAAATAATTGTTAACGAGATAATTATGCAGTTGGTAGGAATAGATGATTAGACTGCTTTGACTCTCTCTTTTTAATATATCCTGGGAACCGTTACGGCATTTTACCTGAGACACAAAAGTATACACCATAGTTCAATTAACCAGCGGTGATACTTCCGAAGGACGGAATACATATATAAACCAAAGTATATTTTCGCTCACTTTTTCAAGAAATGTTCCTTGTCGTAGTATGGTGAAATTGTTCAAATCACATCTTCTTCAAGGATTTATTATATACACCTACCCACACTTACTTACACAGTAGTATATGTTCTGTTGATGAAACAGAACAGTGACATAAACTTGACACTCCCAAGTATCCTGCTTCTGTGTGTGTGTGTGTGTGTGTGTGTGTGGCTAAATTTGTAAAACTTTATCAAGTTTAGATTAATTGTTTATCAAAAACAAATAATACCACATATTGTTCATCGATTATACTGTAGACAATCGTTATAACTCGTCTATATATTATGTTTGTGTTGGCCAGCATTTCTTTATTTAATGTTTTGTGAACATTTGACCTATCACAAATATTCAAATCTTTTCAAGAATGAATAAGGGCATTGATAAATAATAATGTTGGTTAAACATTATAGCTGGTCCCGGGCTTCTTTTATTAATGGTATTTACAAATGTATAGTTGATAAATGAAAAAGACAGATGAACAAACTAGTAGATAGGTTCTTAAGTAATTTGGTTGTGTTTACTCTACTTTATTACTATTAACTACGTCTGTGTTATTTTACGATTTGAGTCGTTGAAGTTACTTCCAACACCGAATTATGTTCTTACACCTGCAGCCTCAAAGTTACACCTGCAGCCTCAAAGTTACACCTGCAGCCTCAAAGTTACACCTGCAGCCTCAAAGTTACACCTGCAGCCTCAAAGTTACACCTGCAGCCTCAAAGTTACACCTGCAGCCTCAAAGTTACACCTGCAGCCTCAAAGTTACACCTGCAGCCTCAAAGTTATCCAGAAGTTGAAGCGTCCTACTCGTTACACTGACTCGCTCACAACTTGGGTTTACAGGGAAGAAACTTCTGGACTTGTATATGTTGCATTGTGTTTATATATATATATATATATATATATATATATATATATATATATATATATATATATATATATATATATATATATATACACACATGTCGAGTTCCAGTAAACTTACATTCCTGAACTGCTGTATATATTTATACTGTATTATTATTACGTCTTTTACACTTGTGTTGGAAGATAAAGGCAAATACATATATTTACATAATCATCTGTGCCCTACAATATATGTAAGTAATATATATCTAAATTAAATTATTTTTTTTTACTGATGCGGGTAACAGTCAAATGTGTAATAACTAACAAATTATCCAGTCATAGTATAATATTGAACTATATTTACTTGACATTTTGTGAGAGCTTCCCTACATAAACAGCATTAGTATAGAACTAGTGCACGGACCACTGGGACTGTAAGAGTTACATTAACATTACAAATAGAGGGAGTTAAATAGAGGGAGTTAAATAGAGGGAGTTAAATAGAGGGAGTTAAATAGAGGGAGTTAAATTAAGCATAATCACGCATGTCTCTCTACTTCTTTTTCATTAAGTATTCCAATATATCTTTAATGTGATGCTGGTATATATTGAATGTATATGTCAACACCATATGTATATAATGCTTTAATAATGTACATGTTAGTGTATTGATTGTATGATTATATAAGTATATTGGTACATTTGGCGTTATAAATATTGCTAATATTAGAAGCACCTAATGAGTGGCCTAGGCGGTAATTTATATGTACCGCCCAGCGGGGTGTTTTTACCCTAAATAGGGTTGTTTACGTGATCATTTTCATGCCTAAATAAGACCCAGAGCGTAAAACAAGTATCTATCCCTGAAAGGGCATAAACAGAGCTTTCCAATGACACCCAAACCATCCTTGTACGACCGCTAGTTTTCTTGCAACGATCGCGCAACAACAGTGCAAAAACCATGTAATTAGGTACTTTCCCTACATAATTCCCTGTGTAGCGAGTGGGGGAGGGTGGGATTCATGTCAGTTGGCCCACCGCGGTGGTGTGCGACGGTCATAGCCTTACTACGCTCCTCACACCGCTCAGCTCTCTCTCTCTCTGCAACATTACGTGCTGAAAATGGCACACGACATAAGTTGTGAACCGCCATTTGGTCCAAATTTCTTTCACACGACATAAGTTGCGCGCCGCAAATAAAGGGTTAATGTCCATTGATGCTGGAAAACAAACAGATGAAGAATCAGAAACACAAGCGAACAACGGCCCTCACATAATTTGCAAGATTCGCTTGGTGGAAGAAAATAGATAGTATATTTTATTAACACCTTCTGTACCGGCGACATCTTTTTTATTTTATTATGGCTACTACCACACTATTATACACAGTATATAAAGGGCCTTCACCAATTACCAGACTTCAAACTATCTTACTTAACTCTGTTTACTACTGCAGATCTTTCTAAAGTTGCACATAATCGTCTAAATATTGCAAGAATAAAGTGATATCGAAGACGTTGTTAGTACAGAGTGTTAGCTCCACTAATTTATACATAGACGAAATTATCAGTAATATAACAGATGTGCAAGAAGGATGCACTCTGGGCATAACACGATTGCATATCATGGCATACGCCGATGACATAGTATTATTAACACATTCTAAAACTTCTATGGCAAGAATTTACAGTAAACTGCTGCTACAACTACATGAACATAAATTACAGATTAACAAAAACAAGACAAAATGCATGATAATTAGTAAGAATATAAAGCCAAACACTGATAATATTGTTCTATGTAATGACAATCTTCAGGTTGTAACTTCATACAAATATTTGGGGCACATCATAACCTCAAATCTGCATGACAGAGAGATGTTGATCTTAGATTGAAATCCTTTTATGCTTCTTTTAACTCTATATCATGGGATTTTAAGGGCGTTGATTTTTAAACTTTTATGTATCTTTTTAAGTCATACTGCACTCCAGAATATGGATTAAGTTGGTGGCACCATAATGCTTTAACATCACAAATTTATAAAACTTTTAACGTAGCCATGAATAATGCACTAAAACGCATATTGAACGTTCCCACATACGCAAGTAGTCATGAGGTGGCGGAGGTATGCGATCGGCTATTGCTGAGACATCACCAGGCTTTGATACATTCAAGATATTACCACAGGCTGCTTCGATCTAACATCCCTATTATAAAATTGAATATACATTATTTGCAAAATGGATACCTAATCCCTAGTATTGCAAAATATGTCATGGATGACTATAATATTGATATTACACACACTGAAATAGACATAGTTACATCTCGGATCACATGGATTCAACGACATGACCCAAGACGTGAGCCTGTGTACAATCTTGGTCAAGCCAGGTGATTATATTTTAAGATTTGTTTATACATTACTGTATTCTATTTATCAACGGGGGCAATATATGTTATGTTCTTTACTGTGGTTATAGTATTTTAAATACTCTTTTTAAAATTTATTTCCTTAAGAAAGCTTGGTGCAGCAGTATATGTCTTATGAATTAACTGGTACTGTAATACTTTGTTTTTAATTAAGGTGAATATTTTTACATTTTATTATTAAATAGTTGTAAGTCTTGAACGCAACATATGTAATATACTGTAAATATAAATTATGTATATTATGAAATAAAGATAATTGATTGATTGATTGACTACATAAACCCAGTCATACACCCTCTCTCTCTTTCACCCGCCTTTCTTACTATGACAACATAATAACATATACAGTGAATAGCTACATAATGTTATCTTACTGCAGTGTGTTCATAAACATTCTTCCTTGTACGTTTGATACACTTCTTTCCTTCCGTTATCCACTAACTCACTACCACACACACACACACACAACCATAGAATATATACAAATATTGGAATAACACATCTCCTTCATACACAAGTATAGGAATGTTTTCATTTGCATTAATATTTCTTGAACATTTACAACCATCCCTTTTTTTATAAATATAACCTATATACACACTCATGAACCATCTGTACCTTCCGTAAATATATAGTTGTAGAATGTGTTCATCCCATTATATTCACTTCCATCACACAATCATTTCATCAAAACAAATCTTCTCTCGTTTGTTCTCTATCATACAATACTATTTCGTGATGTTAAATTTCACTTAGCTACATAATTACGTTCACTCTGTTATAAATGTTTCTACCCCATCACAAGTTAGTATCTGTTTTCCCTATCATCATTATCATTTCAGTGTGTGCATCATGGTAGAGGCGCTAGCTGATACTCTCTCACCATACAGTTACACGTATATCTGGTCACTCTTATATTTCAGTGTGTGCATCATGGTAGAGGCGCTAGCTGATACTCTCTCACCATACAGTTACACGTATATCTGGTCACTCTTATATATTTCAGTGTGTGCATCATGGTAGAGGCGCTAGCTGATACTCTCTCACCATACAGTTACACGTATATCTGGTCACTCTTATATATTTCAGTGTGGCATCATGGTAGAGGCGCTAGCTGATACTCTCTCACCATACAGTTACACGTATATCTGGTCACTCTTATATATTTCAGTGTGTGCATCATGGTAGAGGCGCTAGCTGATACTCTCTCACCATACAGTTACACGTATATCTGGTCACTCTTATATATTTCAGTGTGTGCATCATGGTAGAGGCGCTAGCTGATACTCTCTCACCATACAGTTACACGTATATCTGGTCACTCTTATATATTTCAGTGTGCATCATGGTAGAGGCACTAGCTGATACTCTCTCACCATACAGTTACACGTATATCTGGTCACTCTTATATATTTCAGTGTGTGCATCATGGTAGAGCACTAGCTGATACTCTCTCACCATACAGTACACGTATATCTGGTCACTCTTATCTATTTCAGTGTGTGCATCATGGTAGAGGCGCTAGCTGATACTCTCTCACCATACAGTTACACGTATATCTGGTCACTCTTATATATTTCAGTGTGTGCATCATGGTAGAGGCGCTAGCTGATACTCTCTCACCATACAGTTACATGTATATCTGGTCACTCTTATATATTTCAGTGTGTGCATCATGGTAGAGGCGCTAGCTGATACTCTCTCACCATACAGTTACACGTATATCTGGTCACTCTTATATATTTCAGTGTGTGCATCATGGTAGAGGCGCTAGCTGATACTCTCTCACCATACAGTTACACGTATATCTGGTCACTCTTATATATTTCAGTGTGTGCATCATGGTAGAGGCGCTAGCTGATACTCTCTCACCATACAGTTACACGTATATCTGGTCACTCTTATATATTTATTTGTCCCTTCCTCCACTTAATGATTATATTTAATAACGGAACAATACTTGTATACATACCCTGTATTAATATATTTTTTTAAATACAAAATAATAGTACAATATCCACCTGTTTACGAACATCAACACCAACATTCCATTTCTTCTCAGACCAAATCGGGTTAAGTCTGAGAGCAAATGTCTGTTCGTTTTTCCCCAACCTGGCTGACGGCTCTGCCTTACTTCAACTTAGAGATCCAATATGGCCAATGGGTATCCTTCACTTAGTATATTTGGATTAATTTGTTTTGACATATCAAGAAGAGCGTGCGTTTACTTAATCAGAATTGAAAATAATATATCAGCATCATCTCTCTTTCACTCTAACTCTATCTCTCTCTCTCTCTCTCTCTCTCTAAACAAAAATGCATAGTGTTTTGGTGTCAAAGTGAAATATTACACAAGCTTCACTCCCCCCTTGCCCACCGTAAGCTAGCCTCCAGAAGCATATCCATACTCAAATCACTCACCGATCCATCCAGTCACTCAAAGACAACACTCGGCTGCAAGCACGGCCCCTGAAGTCCATCTCTCAAAATCCCTCTTTTTCCTGTGAGGACAAAGTCCACCTGGCTAGGCTGCAATGAGGGCACCATCCAGCCCTTCTGAGTTATCAGAAGAGGCTGGATAGCTCCGTCCAGGACACCTGTCCAGGTTGTAACACAACACCACACACTATCAAACAAATTATGGAATACTGCATAACAAACAACCACTTATGCCAACAACGCAACACACACTTGAGAACTTTGTGGGAAAATCCGGCCTCGGCGTGGCCTTCCTTAGGAGTTCGCGGCTGTTAGGCCAGGCAACCTAGGGAACGTCTACTACTACAAAGACGGGGCGAGGCAAGACAGACCACAATGGAGGGGTGAGGCAAGGCATACAACAAAGGAGGGTTGAGGCATGACATACAACAAAGAGGGGGTGAGGCAGGTCAGACAACAAAGGAGAGGTGAGGCAAGACATGCAACACAGGAGGGGTGAGGTAATACATACAATACAGGAGGGGTGAGGCAAGACATGCAACACAGAGGGGATGAGGCAGGTCAGACAACACAGGAGGGGTGAGGTAATACATACAACAAAAGGAGGGGTGAGGCATGACATACAACAAATAAGGGGTGAATCAAAACAGACAAAGGAGGGGTGAACCAAGATATACATCACAGGAGGGATGGGTTTACAGAGCACAGAGCTGCTTTACACCACCTTTGTTTATGAAACTTTATGATGACAACACACAACCCTCTCTCAGACTAATGCAAACAATCTGTGTTTACTCACGCTTTTTCTACTGCTGTCTGCAATAAGGAGGAAGCATTCAAACGGTACTGATGCCTTCAAAATCAAGAATCTCATTCTTAATATGTTTCTGCCCGGAATCAAGTCAAATCTGTTCTTCGACTCATCAAGCACTCTTCCTTCAAAAATAAATGTACTGAACTATCAAAATCTAGCTCTTCACAAGCCTTCTGGCATTGGCATATAGCCAAAAATCTCTCCTACAGTTTTGCTTCTTCACCTTTCTCTCTTCTTTTCCACTCTGAAGGCACTACCGTCACTTCTTTCTCTGACAAAGCCCAAACTTTTTGCCCAAACTTTTGCTAGAAACTCAACCTAGGATGATTTTGGTGCTGTTCCTCCCTCTCCACCCCCCTCTCACCTACTTATGCCTAATATTTTCTAAAGGTGTACTTTCTATCTTCTCTGGGCTTAATAGTAAGAAGCCATACAGACCGGGTGTTGTTCCTCCTGTTGTATTCATTCAACCTGTCCCAAAGATAGGTCTACCGCTCTCAACCCTCCAACTATCGTCCAATTGCTCTCATTTCTTGCTTCTCCAAAGAAACTATTCTTATTTTAAATTTTCTTAACCCCTTCTGTACCGGCGACATCTTTTTCAATTTATTCTAGCTATATTTAGAGGATTTTGTGCAGTTTAAGAAGGATCTTTGGTAAAAAAAGGGTTAAGTAAGATAGTTCGAAGCATTTTGGTTTATGGATGACCTTTAGCAACTGCACATAATCGTCTATTAGTAGCCAGAATAAAGATAAAAAGACATTGCGGTACAGAAGGGGTTAAGCATATCTCTTCCCATAATATAGTATCTGATTGCCAGTATGGATTCCTTAGGAATTGAATTGATTAGATTTAGGCACAAAGGCCAAGCACTGGGACCTGTAGAGATCATTCAGTGCTGCATCTAAAAATTCAAAGATCATCCCAGGAATATCAAAATTTAAAACGCATTAAGATAGCTAGTAATGGTACATAAAGTGGAGAGATTGTAGGCACCAATCGATCAGGGCTAGACACAGGTGAGGTTATAGGCAAGTGATAAAGAGTCGCTGGAACTCCTGTTTCATTTGATTGGCCTCTCTTACTGATTTTCTTTGTGCCTCATTTACACTGAGAGCAATCCAGCTAGCTCTCACAAACACCTCCTCCTCCTATCCACTTCACTAAACTAAACATGCACACCACACTTCATTCCTCCACACCAAAATTATTAAAATTATGAATTTCACCCCAGCCTAGGAGTCCCCAGGGGGGGGGGACCATGAATGCCACCACACCCGAACAACCATTCCCTGACGACCCCACAAAATTAGCTGGACCTCGGCCTGTTACTCTGTCTATTGATTTGTGCAACATTCGCGGAATTTCCTCTAACTTTCACTCTGTTGAACACCATCTCTCCTCCTACAAACCTGATCTTCTCTTCCTCACCGAAACTCAGGTGTCTGTAGCAACATCCAGCAACCCCTTCTCTGTATCCTCCTACTTTATCTATCCTAGTTTCAAAGCCAAAGGCGGATGTTGTGCATATGTGCACAACAAACTCACTTGCTCTCGTGTTCCCGATTTCGACTCCTTTGAATTCTCTACTTTATGACTCAAACTTTCCTGTCCTTCTCTTACTAAATATTTCTGTGCTGTCTATCTTTCCTCTACCAACTTTTCCAAATTCTTTGACTATCTAAACTCTACAGTGGAACACATTCTATCCATTTCTCCTTTCTCAGAAATCTCCATCTTAGGAGTTTTCAACGTTCACCACCGCCAATGGCGCTCCTCTCACAGTACTGACCCACCTGGTGAACAAGCCTACGTCTTTTCTATCATAAATGACCTAGAGCAGTTAGTTCAGCAACCCACCCGTATCCCGGATCGCATCGGAGATTGGCCCAACATTCTTGACTTGTTTCTAACTTCTAACCCTTCTTCTTATACTGTCGATCTTTTCTCTCCTTTGGGCTCCTCCGACCATAAACTTATCTCTGTCAACTGTCCTAACTCTCCAGTACGGCCACCCGATCCTCCTAGCCGGCGGCGCTTGTGGTACTTTGGCGCTGCCGACTGGGAGGCTCTCCGGCAGTATTTCTTTGATTTCCCATGGAATTATTTCTGCTTCCGTGGCCGGGGACCCTCGGAGAGTGCTGAACGCATTACCGAGGTAATCCTATCGGGCATGGAAGCATACATTCCATTCTCTTTCTCTCAGACTAATGCTAAAAAATCTTGGTTTACTCACGCCTGTTCTACTGCTGTCCGCAATAAGGAGGAAGCATTCAAAAGGTACCGACGCCTTAAAACTCAAGATTCTCATTCTTCCTATGTTTCTGCCGGAATCAAGCCAAATCTGTTCTTCGACTTGCCAAACACGCTTTCAATAATAATAAATGCACTGAACTATCAAACTCTAGCTCTTTCCAAGCTTTCTGGCATCTAGCCAAAAACCTCTCCAACAATTTCTCTTCCTCGTCTTTCCCCCCCTTTCCCATTCTGATGGCACAACCATCACTTCTTCCTCTGACAAAGCTAAACTCTTCACTCAAACTTTTTCTAGAAACTCCACCTTGGATGATTCCGGTGCTATTCCTCCCTCTCCACCCTCCTCTCTCTTACTTATGCCTAATATCCTAATCTCTTCTAAAGATGTACTTTCTACCCTCTCTGGGCTTAATACTAATAAGGCGTACGATCCGGACGGTGTTCCTCCTGTTGTTCTCAAAAACTGTGCTTCCGTGCCGACTCCCTGCCTAGGCAAACTCTTTCGTCTCTGTCTATCCTCTAACGTCTTCCCTTCATGCTGGACGTTTGCTCACATTCAACCTGTCCCAAAGAAGGGTGACCGCACTCAACCCTCCAACTGTCGTCCAATTGCTCTCATCTCATGTCTTTCTAACGTTTTTGAAACTATTCTTGCTTCCAAATTTCTTAAGCATTTCTCTTCTCATAATCTGCTCTCAGATCCTTAAGGGGGGTGACCTGCTTTTTGTAATTTCTGTCCTTTTCTATCTTTCTCTGGCTTGTGTCCATTTGGCCCCATTCAGCCAACTATTTTAAGATCTAGGTGTCGATTTCTTCCTGGCGAGCGATAGCGAGCCAGCATTATATGAAGAAATCCGGCTTCGCCGGAGAAATGTTTCTATCAAAAAATGTAAAAATTTAGCCTGCTGTCAAACAAAAATAAAAAATATGCTGGCTCGCTATCGCTGACCAGTAAAAAATTGACACCTGGATGGGGATATATGTCTTAAAACAGTAGGCTGAATGGGGCAAAATGGATACAAGCCAGAGAAAGATAGAAAAGACAAACAAAAACAGGTCACCCCCCTTAAGGGTCGCTCTACTGGTGATCTTCTTTCATATCTTACTAACTCTTGGTCATCCTCCTTTCGGGACTTCGGTGAGACTTTTTCTATTGCACTAGACATATCGAAAGCCTTCGATAGAGTCTGGCACAAATCTTTAATTTCTAAACTACCCTCCTTCGGTTTCTATCCCTCCATCTGTGCCTTTGTCTCTAATTTCCTTTCCGGCCGTTCCATAGTCGCGGTTGTGGACGGCCATTGTTCCCGTCCTCACCCTATAAACTCTGGTGTTCCTCAGGGCTCTGTCCTGTCTCCTATTCTCTTTCTAATTTTTATAAATGATCTCCTCAACTGTATCTCATTTCCCATCCATTCATACGCAGACGACTCAACCTTACACTACTCCATTAGTTTTTCAGAACGCCCCAGCCAGCAATCCCTCAACGACAAACGACAAACGTAATGAAGCCATAAACTCTTAAATTCTGATCAAAATACTATCTCCAATTGGGGCCGAGAAAACCTTGTTACCTTTAATGCTTCTAAAACCCAATTTCTCCATCTACCTACCCGTAAGGAACTCCCAGTGGACTATCCCTTATTCTTCAACAATACAAAAATCAATCTTTAATCTTTTCTCAATATTCTTGGTGTCTCTTTTTCTTCTGCTCTCAGTTGGAAGGACCATATTACCAGTCTTGCTAAGGCAGCATCCCAGAAGATGGGTATGCTCAACCGGCTTAGGGGGTTCTTTTCCCCTGCACAGCTTCTTGCTCTGTACAGGGGCATAGTGCATCCTTGTATTGAGTATTGTTTACATGTGTGGGGAGGTTCCTCTCACACCGCTCTCTTGGACAAAGTTGAAAGGAAGGCCTTTCGTATCATTAACTCCCGTCCACTCACCAACTCTCTGCAATCTCTCTCTCTCCGCCGCAATGTTGCATCTCTCTCGCTATTCTATCGCTAATATAATAATCAATGTTCCTCAGAGCTTTCCCAGTGTATACCACCTCCTTTACGTAGGGCACGTGGTACCCGTCTTGCAACTCAGTCCCACCCCTGCTCTGTGCAGCTCTCCAGCCTGAGAGTGAAACGTTATTCTGTCTTTCTTCTACTTAACAGCTGAGCTCTGGAACTCTCTCCCAGAATCAGTTTTTCCCTCTTCCTATGACTTAAATTGCTTCAAACTCTGTGTGTCCAGGCATTTTGGCTCGAACGTCCCTTGATTTTGACCCTGTCACTCTTTCAACTATGGGGGAGGCACTCGCTATAGGTAGTTCTGCCTTTTGCCTCCCTCAATCACATAGAAAAAACAAAAACAAAACATAAAACTGATAAAATATCAAAAGTGAAAATCACTGGATTATTATATATCACAAAAAATACCGCAATCCAATAAATACGATAGGAGCTTAAACACATCTGCATCTTGGCCAAGAATGTCAGACAGGGAAAGGAAAGTAAACCCTACAGAGCATGTGAGAAATAAATTGACTACACTGGTATCGGAGTAGTGTTGGCAACAGCCTTCCAATAGGGTAACCTCATTAGAGTGAACCAATTCCTGCCAGAACCTGGTGATTGTAAATATTGTAAAGGATAATTAATATTAAGTAATTTAGAACTCCATAAGATACCTTGGCCAAGTTAATTTAATTATAAACCTTGTATGATTAGATTTAGAGGTACTGTATTCAGTATCAGTTTTGAAACTTCCGCGATCGCAGGCGCGATCCACGGTTTGTTGTGGTAATTTCAACCCCTAGAGATAATGTTTACTAAATCATTGCGAAACGATATTTATATTAGTATTTATATAATTAAATTTTTATTTCTCATTTATATGATAAGTGAAGAGGGAATGAACCCTTGGTAACGAATTAGTATATAGTTTATTTAAGAGTCGGAAATTGAAGGTCCGATTAGACGCCAGCAAACTTTTGAACTGTAAAGACGTGTCCCGTGATCTCTTCCACCACACTCCCCGCGCCAGGCCCGGAGTCCTGACCCTTTAATCCTTACCTACCAAAGCCGAAATCCTCTGAACTACACCAAGACCCTAGTTATAGCCAAGTCATTGATATACATGGCCATTTATACAATGTTTAGTTAGGGTATCCTGAGAGATAGGCTACCATGGATTAAGACTAGGCTACTATAAACAACCCTAATCTTCTCCTATAGTTCATGCCATAAGCTAGGCTATCTCATACTATATTATTCTTTTATTTTCTATTTTGATTGGTGTGGTAAGAGATAACTTTTGGCCATATTATCCCCCAAATTTTGGTGCCCCGAGTCAGGATTCCGATCGGTGTGTAGACTATGGGTTAGACTAGGTCAACTTTTTTATTAACAGTTAGGGTCCCCACTTCTATAAATGTATAAGGTCGTATTTGTGGGACACAGTTTGATCCCCCGCTATTTTGAGGTGCCTAACTGTGAAGTTGGATGCTATCGAGCCCCAGCAGGTAGAGGCCGTAATTTCTTGAGACAGGAGACTGAATCGTGTACTCGATTGGCCTCGCCAATTGACCATTCTATATTTATATATCTGTTTGGGAGGCAACGCCGTACACGAGACAGTCCAAGTGTCAGAAATTACGGATGACATCATCTCTATCATCCAACTAATTGAGCAGCGCTGTAGCTCTAAAGTAGCAGTCGTCTTGCTGGAGCCACAAGAGCTGCCCCCCATTCCTGAGGGTGAGCCAGGTGTAAGCCGCGGTCATTACCGCACAATAAACCAAGCCGTGAATCGGCGACTGCAGAGACTACTGTGCGGCTACAGAACGTTCCAGTTTGGAGCCAGACCATATCGCCGCAATTTGCGTCGTGACGGTGTCCACTGGAACCGTAGAGCTCAAGCCGCGCAGGTAGCCCGCTATCACGAGTACATCGTCCATTCATGGGCAGATTGGTTGGTTTACCAGGTGATGGCCGTGGGTGAGTGGCACTGGCATGGCGTTTAAATCCTGTGGTAGACGACTGGTAGGAGGGCCTGCAACGTTGTGTTCTCTGGCGTTTGTGAAACTCTGAGCTTGAGCTTCGTTGCAGTCCCTAAATCTTCCCCATATTTTTCTTATTTAGACCATTTTATGTCTCCGTCCTTAATGTCACTCGCGTCTGAAAAACCAGGTAGACCAGCTAAATGCTTCGGACGGAGCATATACCAAATTTTATCAATAATAAATGTGTTCCCCCCCCCTCTTTAGAAAATACTACTACCAAAGGTACCCACTAACATCTGGGATAATAAATTAATGATTAACTACAAATTTACAGTTTGAGCTTCATTCCGGTACCTAAATTCTCCCTATTATTTGATAATTTTGGCCATTTTTATGTTTCTGTCCTTAAATGTCACCCGCGTCTGAATGACCAAGTAGACCAGCTACATGCTCGGGACGGAGCATATATAACATTTAATTCAATAATAAATATATTCCCTGCTTCTACTAGCGTGGTTTTCCACGTATTCGGTAAATGATATTGTGGACTTAATGACTTTCAACTAATTATTCATCTAAATTTGTAGCAAATAATGGTGCGCGTATAATGCTAAAGATTAACAGCTAAATTAAGTATTCGTTAGGCTATATCTAAATGTAAATTTGATTGTTGAAAATTAGCCTTCAGTATAAACTTTAATAATTGTTTTGAAAATAATTACCCATTTTCCGAAATGACTGATACACTCTTTAGAAAATCTATGGTGGGAAAAATAGGCTGGGTAACTAGAACATTAAATAATTGCCAGGAGGTACAAAGATGTGAACCCTGTCCAAGGCAGCTGTTAAAGTCTTAAATCCAAGATCTTAAAACCCGGTGGGGTAATTATGAAGTCTTTTAATAAATTGGAGGACTTTTACATAAAACAAGAGCAATCTGAAAAGTTTGAGGAAATACAGCAAGCCTTTGTAGATGCCCGTGAAAATTATTTGGATCAACTAGCCAGGTTCGAATCCTTGGCGACAGAGACAGTTACCAGGACAGGGAGTAATGCTACCAGTAATGGCATTACGGCTCCGGGACAACAAAGCTTTAAGTTGCCACCTATAACCTTACCTGAATTTGATGGGCAATCTGATTGGAATACCTTTTGGGATAAATTTAAGGGTTTAGTTCATGACAGGTCGGATATTTCTGCAGCAAATAAATGTTCATACTTATAATAATATATAATAATAATAATAATATTTATTCAGTTAGCAATTTACAGAGTTGGTACCACATAGTATGTTACAAATATGACATTTACCAGCCTTGCATAATTCCAACTAAGGATAGCCCAATAAGGCCGTTAGGCGTATTTCCATTGGGGTCCTTGTGGGATTAGGTTAGCTGGGGAAATGGGGAGGATAAAGAAATAGATACTTTAGAGAAAGTATTTCTAGGGGGTTATTTTAAGACACCTTACATCCTATTGTAAATATCAGTAATCCGTAATCAGTAATCATTTCAGTTTGGTTTGTCTATCTCTTATGTTGTATTTATTAGTAGACATAAGCTTGGTGCTCCCTTCTTGTTGGGTCAACTTAAGGGTTTTGCATTGGATCTTGTTAAGGAACTTCCCATAACAGATGCCAATTATACAGCAGCTCTACAAGTACTCAAGGACAATTTTGAAGATACGGAATTGACTCTACAGCGCCTAGTTTACAAATTGCTGGATTTATCAGGACCCAAGCATAGTACCAGGATCTTCAATCATTCCGGATCAGCTTGAATTGTGTTTTAAAATCACTTAGTACCCAGATAGATCTTTACTCAGCTTCTTGGCTCCTGAACCACATTGTACAACAAAAGCTCTCAGAACCTGTGATGAATAGTACCACAGGTATAAGAAGAACTACTTCACATATCAAGAGATAGAAGAGGGCTTAAGAAAGCTGTGCAAACACATGCAGGTTTCCAAGAAGAATACCGGTATCAAGGAAGGAGACAACAAGGTTAAATATACAAAAGCGTCTACAGCAGGGACTATGGAAAAAGCAAAACCGTTCAAGAAGGAAGAGGTTGGGACCTCTGTGACGTCCGTCCAACAGAATAATCAAACTAGTACAGTATCAAAAACAAATGGTGTTTGGGAGAGAACAAATTCACATCTCAATTCTCCAGTGACCCAAGAAGTAACCAGAGATATTAAGCCCACACCAGTGGTAAAACAAGAAACCCGGAAGGTGTGTATGTTATGTTCAGAACAACATTCCACAGTGTATTGTAGTACTTACCCAGATCTTAAGGCTAGACTTCCACGACTCATCGAACTAGGTAAGTGTCTTGTTTACCTTAGCTCAAGACATCCTACTGAGGAATATGCTACTAAATTAAATATATGTTTTCGGTGCAAGGCTGGTTTACATCATACAGCGTTGTGTCCCAAGATCAGTGAAGCACAACCCAAAACTACAAGTGTGAATATGACCCTGACCACGGGAAACCCAATGCATATGCCGGCAGCTACTCCTACAGCCGAGGTTCAACTGATCAGAGGAAAAAAGGTTATGCCAGTCAAAGCACTCTTTGATACTGGAGCACAAACAACTTTCATTTCCGGAGATGTTGTCAGAGCCATGAATTTGCCAACAGTAGGGAGAGTGAACATGGCAATAACTGGATTTTTGTCAAATAAGGAAACACAAACATTTGACGTGGTTAAACCCCTGATTAGATTAGGCAAATACACATGTAAGGTGACTGCGGTGGTTAAGGAAGACATGAACACTTCTGTGGTAAATAAGGGTTTGAAGGAAGCATCTGACTTCTTAACAAAGAGTGGTGTCCAACTAGCAGACCGTAATATCGAGTCTGACGTAGTAGGTCCAATTCAACTGATCATCAGCTCCGACTATTGTGGACGCTTCTTGCGAAAAATGACTCGGAAACACGGTATACAGTTAATTTCTTCATCCGGTGGATACATAATAATGGGATCTCTACCCATATGCGGCCCAAGTGAATCAGACAACCGGATGGATCCAGTCTTTGTGACTCCTGCACAATCTCTGGTGGTGGCTAGAATTGGTGCAGAATTAATTCCATCACAACTAGGAGACATTCTGGAGGAACAACAAGAACCTGTTCACAAACTTTGGGAACTGGACACTGGGTATAGAAGCAGATCTTCCCACCCCTGAAGACATCTTAACATATAACCACTACCTAGACACAGTTGAGTAAATGGATGGCCAGTACTGGGTAGGACTTCCATGGAAGATAAATGCCCCTGAATTACCAACTAACTACCAGAGTTCAAGATGTCAATTAAATATAATGGTGGAGAGTTTCCAGTCGTTCAGGATGTTGACACAACGTCAACATCCTGAACGACTGGAAACTTATCATGAAATAATTCAAGAGCAGTTGGAAAATGACTTTTTTGAGGAGGTCCCAGGTGAAATAAACCACAAAGAGGGTCATTACCTTCTCATCATGCTGCATGTAAGGACTCCAGTACTACCCCCATCAGAGTGTTATTTAACTGCAGTTCTCGAGCAGCGAAGAATGAAGCAAGGCTCAACGATTGTCTCTATGTAGGACCAAATATGACTGAAATACTGGGTGATGTATTATTAGAATTCAGGACGAAGAGATTTGGGTTTGTGGCTGATATCTCTAAAGCCTTTTTGAGAATAGGGTTTAAGGAGCAGGACCGCAAATTCACAAAGTTCCTTTGGCCTGAAGATCCTTTTCAGCCAGGTGGGTGGATATAAGAATACCGCTTTCGGTCAGTGTTATTTGGTTCCTGCTCTAGTCCTTTCTTGTTGTGCAGCACTTTGAGATATCATTTCCAGAAGACAGAGAAACCGGAAATGGGTCAAGTGTTTTACATGGATAATCTTCAGGGCATTGCCGACAGTGGAGAAGAGGCGATTGAAATCTAGAATTTGGCAAGGCAAGAATGTAATAAAGCCAATATGCCACTACAAAGTTGGAATTCAAACTTTCATATTCTTTTGGACCAGATAAGTGGAGACTATCCTGACTACCAAATACCAGAATGTCAGCCATTACTAGGCTTACAGTGGAAAAAGGCTACTGATGAGATGTCTCTAAAGCCCCTCAAGTTTCCCGATGTATAACTCTCAAAACGTATTCTCTTAAGTCAGGTCTCTATGATGTTCGACCCATTGGGCATATTTAGTCCCATATCAAGTAAAGTAAAAATTTTAGTTCAGGAAGCCTGGAGAGAAGCACTGAGTTGGGATACTCCATTACCTGAAAAGTATACAGAAGAGTGGAACAAATTGCAGGTGGAATATGAAAAGGTGTCATCAGTCAAGTTTCCTAGAAGATGTGATCCTACCTCTGATAATGAGTGTGCTCAATTGCACGTATTTTGTGATGCCTCATCTAAGGTGTATGGTGCACTAGCTTATTGTGTCACTGAAGTCCGAACTACTTTGATTATGTCCAAATTCCGAGTAGCACCATTAAAACAACGTACCCTTCCACAGTTGGAGCTGACTGCTGTTGAATTGGGAACTACTGTAGGTTAGCTACTTATTTGAATGGTACGTTTCCCTTTGTAGGTGAGACATATATATGGACAGATAGTGAGATATGTTTGCACTGGATAGCTAAGGATGATAGTCACATAGTTTATGTGCGTAACAGAGTACACAAAATAAAGGAACTGCAAATGAACTATACATTCATGCATGTTAAGTCCAAGGAAAATCCGGCTGACTAGGTGAGCCGAGGTGTAAGTGTCAAGAAACTGATTAACGAAACTGTGTGGTTTCAGTGTCCGGTTTGGCTACGTCAGAGTGATTGGCCAGAACAAAAATCATACCAGAAGGTTAATGATGATCAAGTTCATATGGACCCAATAATTATCCCAGAGCCTTAAGTGATTGACATCACCAAGTTCTCCAATTTGGACAAACTATTAACTGTAACTAAATTTGTGTTTAAGTTCCTGAGCAAGAAGGTAAAGATGGATGAATTAGACCCACTTACCTACTGGATCAGAAGGATACAAGCTGAAAAGTATGAGGAGGAATTAACACAGCTACGTTAACCCAATCCCAAGCCAACCAAAAGAATGAAGGCTCTTGGGCTGTAGAGTACCTAGACAATTAAGAATTAATATGTTGTCGAGGCCGTATTGGTAAAGCTGATCTACCCCTCAAAACTCTGCATCCGATCCTATTGCCCAAGGATTGCGACCTCACCAAATTGATGGTTTTAAAAGCGCATGAAACCACTAAACACGGTGGGATAGCAGACACTCTAGCCTACATGCGGCAAAATTATTGGATACCCCAGGGACGACAAACTGTTAAACGCTGTATCAAGAATTGTATTATTTGCAAGAGGTATACAGCTATAGCTATTCCTTACCCTGGTCCACCAGCTCTCCCGCCAGACCGCATTCTCCAAAGGAAACCATTTGAGGTAACAGGTATAGATTATACTGGTGCCATCACTCTCACAGGAGATGATGGACCGCCCAAGAAGGTATACATATGTCTATTCACCTGTACCAGCACTCGGGCTATACATTTGGAGATAGCGGAGGACATGAGCTCGGAAACCTTTATAAATTTGTTCAGAAGATTTGCCGCTCGGCGAAGTTGTCCCACACGTTTGATTAGTGACAATGGGACAAACTTTGTGGGCGCATCCCCGCTAGTTTCAGAATTAAAGAGCAACGCAGTACAGCAAATGCTAGATTCTAGAAATTGTTATTGGTCATTCACAACTCCCAGAGCCCCTTGGCAAAAGAGATTTACCGAAAGAATGATAGGCATCGTGAAATCGTGCCAGAAAAAGGTTCTTCACAAGTCAAGAGTCACCTTGGATGAGTTAAGAACTGTTATCACAGAGATAGAAACAAGAGTCAACACTAGACCACCAACATATCAAGACGTCTCCAATTTGGAAATTGAAGCCTTAACTCCGGCTCATTTGTTATATGGTGGACGACTAGACCCTGTACCCCGTTTGGACGTGACAGGAATTAGTGGATCCCACCATTAATGAAGCAGACGCTCACTTGCGATGAAGCTACCATAAACTCTGCAAGATACTGGATGCCTGGAACAAGCAGTGGGCGTCAGAATATATCTTAAGCCTACGTGAGAGGTATTATGGTGCAAATTCTGCTTGTAACCGTCGCAAACCTGAGAAGGGAGATATAGTCTTATTGAAGGTGGACCAACCTCACTCCAAATGGCCCTTGGCAAAGATCCTAGAAGTCTATCCTGATCCCGAAGGAGTTATCAGAACAGTTAAAGTTTTATCTCGATGACAAACAACTCTCCGAACGGTTGATCGACTCATTCCTATAGAGCTCACCATCCTACCGGAGGAGGAACAGCAACCCATAGTAATAGGAGGACCTAGACCACAACAAGCAGCTGCTGCTGGATCTCAAAGAAATTGGCGTAATTTGTTAGCCGCAGGTAATATAACATGATGCAACACATACTTCACCGGGGCCCCAATCTGTGAGAAATAAATTGACTACAGGGTATCTGAGTACTGTTGGCAACAGCCTTCCAATAGGGTAACCTCATTAGAGTGAACCATTTCCTACCAGAACCGGGTGATTGTAAATATTGTAAAGGATAATCAATATTAAGTCATTTAGAACTGTATAAGATTACCTTGGCCAAGTTCATTTAGTTATAAAACCTTGTATGATTAGATTTAGAGGTACTGTATTCGGTATCAGTTTTGAAATTCCCACGCTCGCAGGCGCAATCCACAATTTGTAGTGGTAATCTCAACACCTGGATATTATGTTTATTAAATCGTTGTTAAACGATATTTATATTATTATTTATATAACTAAATGCTTATTTTTCATGTATGTGATATAGTGAAGAGGGAATGAACCCTTGGTAACAAATTAGTATATAATTTATTAATGAGTCGGATATTGAAGTTCCGATCAGACGCCAGTAAACTTTTGAACTATCAGGACGTGTCTAGTGACCTCTCCCGCAATAATCCCCGCGCCTGGCCCGGAGTCCTGACCCTTTATCCATTGTCTACTGAAGCCGGAATCCTCTGAACTACACCAGGACCCTAGTAATAGCGAAGTCATTGATATACATGGCCATTTATACAATGTTTAGTTAGGGTATCTGATAGATAGGCTATCGTGGGTAAGACTAGGCTACTAAACAAGCCTCATCTGCTCCTATAGTCCATGCCATAAGGTAGGCTATCTAATACTTTATTTTAATTATTTTCTATTTTGATTGGTGTGAGATAGGATATATTTTTGGTCATATTATCCTCAATACTTAGTCAACAGGAAAGCAACCTGTTTGAACTAATATGTGTTAACTCTAAGTAATCTGTACAAACTATATGCAGATTTTTTTAGTAATTAAATTGCAGAAAATTAGATATGCACTTTCTCTCAAAACCCCTCCTTTCTAAAATTAATATTTTCAGAATTAGTACATCAGCCAACGGACCTAAACTAATTCTGCCTATTAAGATAATCACAAGTTAAGACCGCTACATAATTGGTGGAATAACGCTGGGATTCGAAAATCCAAACATAGCAAAGACCTCCAAAGAAACTGAAACAGACAATTGAGTTACTGTCTATAAATACTCTCAATTACAGATCACCAGTGTTAAATCAAATTAACAAGAACAGTGATAAAAGAGCAGCTTAGAGCAGAAGTGAGTACATAAGAAAAATAAAGAACAGACAGACAGACAGTGGGTTATAGAAAGAAAAGTGGAAGCATAAGGGTGTTATCAATTAATTGAGTATCAGCAGTCTCGGTGCCCTTCAGAATCCTCTTATTCTCCACCACACTATCTCCACGCCATCCAGTCTTCATTGTTCTCCCCCACGACGCCCTCCCAGGCAATGGGCGTCATCAGTGTGGGTGGAGTGACAGGAAGGACCAGCGTAGAATGTGACTTGCAGGGTGTGACGTGGCTGGAGGCGACATAATCGCGGATATATGTCTACGGCTTAAACTACCATGATTTCAATCCCACATCAATCAAGACTTCAGAAGACTTTGGTTAAGTTAGTCAGTAGTATAATCTTCTCAAAACACTTGATTCAAAACACTAGTAACCACTACACAAAATAGCAATGACCCGTGTAATCTGAATATTTCGTTAGTGTTGGGGTGTGAATCTGTTTGCATCTTTTATTACTTCGATTACAGTTAATTCAGTGTTATTTCACTTCAAAAATATGTGTATGCAGTTAAAAAATAATTATACATCTTGCAAATAATTAGATATTTACTCAATACAGACTTAGCAATATTTGCAAGCCTTATAATAAAATATTAATTGAGAGTACAATACTTAAATTAATTTTACCATAGTTGATTCTAGTTCTGAGTCACATATCTAACAGAGGTGTTATCAAGGTGAGGTGTGGTGGAGAGGTCTTGTCACTGGACTGGTAATCCAATCAGTGAATTGCCCCAAAGCCCACCGTCCCGCCAAATAAATACCCTCATTGTTTCCTGATTAAATAGCACTGTATGAATATTCCCATATTAAAAACCCTGCTGGGGGCAGGGGCTAGGAATCCTCCTCCCCTTGTAAAATTCACCTACTAGACGAGACAGAGAATGGGGCGAGGGAATGTAAAAGTGGTTCCAGACCCTAAGAATTAGAACTTTTAAATGTTGTTTCTGTTCGGTCTCTGTCTCGAGTCGGCCACCCCCAGCTATGGGGTATGTGCCTGAGTATATACATACATACATACATACAATACAAAATAGGTGGCGTTCTGAGAGTGAGGGTGAGAGTGAGAGTCTAGGAGATGAGACAGTGAAGCACTGGAGCGAGGTAGCTTCAGAGATGGGGCTGATAATTCGAGCTGTGAGTGAGCAACTAAGACCCATGCATCCTGCGAAGGCAAGATGACAGGGGCTGATTGCAGCTAAAATGCCATTTTCTTGATCTGGATATTCACCGGGATAGGTTCCTCGAGTAGGTCGGTGGAATTGCGTAAGAGAACACCGCTTATAGACCTGAAGATGAGAATAGATTTCTCTAAACGTTGTCAAAATGAGTTTTTCTACATTCCTCCCAACGTTGGTTCTACTATATGTCTCTCTCTATATATATGGTAGCGCTTGATGGACATATAGTTACTGATTCCGACCGAACTCCGGTCCATGTGTGAAAAGTTTCACTGAAAATATTTGGAGACGAAGCCTGGTCAAAATAATATTGTAGAACAGGGAGAATTAGAGAGAGTTAGAAGGAGTAACAAGGAATAGTTAGTATCTCAGAAACCTCGCGGTCCATTCCGAGGAGATACTCGAAGTGGAAGGAGAGAGATTGTTTAGTGCACTACACTCTTTACAGAGTGTACAAAATACTATCTACTCTCTTCTTGAACTGCACTACTAACGATATATTTACAACTTCATATTTAATCAGTTATCTGTATTGGCACATTGATACATAACTTACTTGACTTAACAGTATCTGGTGCAACATCTTGGGGGATATTATGTTTAATTATTATTGAGGGTTTTAGTAGTTTTTGCCATTTTCGAATACTCCATTTTTAGTTTACACCTTAGACTAAGACGCCTTCGATAGTCACTTCAAACTAAAGAATAACCTCCCCCACACACCATTCAAACTAAATATGTACATTATTTGGTAGAAAAATTTCCCCGCTAAGGGCCGATTTCTCCTATATTGAATGCTCGCTAACGCTCGCCCAAGCAATACCAAAGCGTTGAAGCGTTGTATAATTGCTAAACTAATGAGATAAAATGCCTTAAAATATCCAAACTAATGGAGTCAAACAGGGAGGATTGAAATAGACCCGCCCTGCACCAAATAGGGTAAATACACACGTATACTGCTAAATTTATACCCCCCCCCCCACCACCACTCTTTCTCTCTCTCTCTGTATCTATGTTTCAGTATTACCATTCGCAGTTATTAATAGACATATTTTCTAAGACATCCTTTCGATAATTATATTGTAATTATAGCCCCATTATCCACAGCACCATCTAGCCTCCATATAACTGAACGTACATTATGAACCATTAACACAACTAGGATGAAAGTACCTAAACTAACTTGATACAAGCTTAACTTGGTCTTGGAGGGATGTTGTCAGAAGCCGGATGTTCCAAATACTGTGTCAACAACTTGAGTCAGGATTGTCCCGCGGTCAATTTGTGTGTCTCCACATCTGTCTAGTGAGATATATTATACAACAACTGCTTTACTGTAGTGGTCATGTTGTAGATCTTCAATAATGATACAACGTGTAAAAACACACCAATAGCTCATCAATATGACTAAAACAAAACTTGTGATTACAATATTCTTCTTCGTATTCAAAACACTATGGAGTTCATATTTCATTTATCTCGATAAAATATAGGAAACGGCAGAAGAGAGGAGGAGAAGAAGAGGAAAAGTATGGGATCCAGTAATATAAATATATATATATATATATATATATATATATATATATTTAATTAAAAGTAAATTCGTTCAATTTGTTTGGCTGGTTCTTGGACAATATCATAAATAACTTTGAGGGAGAAGAGAAGAGAGGTTTAATGAAGGGTCAGAAAGAATGTATAATCTTGTATTGCACAGTTGGAATAATGAAATGATCAAATGGCTGGTTGCAATACCTTTGATAGGGAGGTTACTGCTCCCATGGTTATGATAATGTATGGCTTATCTACTTTTCGAATGTAGATGATAAGTGGCAGAGAACATTCAGCAGAAACGAATGGGATATATACATATCCCTTGAATTAGATGGTAGATCACACTGCACACGAAAGACGGCAACAAGTTCATAACCACGTTACTCAACGGCAGCCCGAGAAACTTACCTTAAATAATCCATATTACCGGGGGTGGGGGGGGTGGGGGGGGGGGGGGGGGAATATATTCTGGTCAAGAGACATGATCCCACCCGGACCACCGGTAAATTGGAAGAGATACAGTATATGAGGGTCCCTTCCGGGTTGTGGAGATAAATGGACCATATCAAGTCTTATATTTGCATCATGGAGATATTGTTTCGGCTACGCATATTCGCCATACCAAACGGTACGAGGGCATTTTACCCCGAGACATGAGCGAGGAAGAAAGTGAGGAACATATAGAATCCTGGGCTAATAATTCTGATTATTTTTCAACTCGTTATAAGACAAAAGATCCCATTCGGAGAGGGGATTATACTGGGGTCTTTCCGTTCTGGCAGTTTTACAGAAGTAACCAAAAAGAGAGTCATTCCAGGTCAGAACGAGAGAGAAATTGGTGAACCGAGGAAGTTATGACAAGCGGGGAGGGGGGATACCGAGAACTTACCAATGACGATAATTCTACGGACCCCGAAAGCGAAGTTTCAGACCCCAAGAGAGATTTCAATGAGACTTTAATTAGTGAGGAAGAGTATCCCCGAGCAGAAATGACCGGAAAAGCAGTATTTACCGAGGGTAAAAACATAACTGAAATAAATAAGTCACAGGAAAACAGAGCGAGTGACTTTCCGGGTAAGAGTCCAGTAAAGTTCTCTAAACCAATGGGCCCCGCAGAAACAATTACACATAGTGGTAGAGTTAGCCGTCCACCAATCAGGTATCCAGACGAGGTTATAAATAGAACCCCCGAGGTGCGTGCCTGTCAGTTGAAAGGCACTATGCCTCTCTCAACCGACCCTCAGTACCGGCTCCGTCGCCTCATAGCTATTGTCGACGGAAAAGGTCAGAGAGTACAGACCACCAGAACTTTCAAGCAACTTCTCAGCCAACCGGATCAAGTTCTGTTAGCCAAGACTGCGGTAGGGAACCAAAATTCAGCAATCCAGTTGCACAGGTGTATTTTGTAAATACAGTGGACTGGTTAATTGGCAGGATGATGGCAGGTATTTTAAAGGGATAATACTGCGGTGATCAGGAGCTCGCCTTAATTTAGCACGGGGTGATAAAGTAAGAATCCTGCCAGCCAATCAACGCGCTGCATTTGACTATCACTTTAAACCAGCTGAGTTTGACATTCCTGATGTTTCCCCCAACTCTGCCACACCCTCCCGTGCAGTCAATCAGGAGCCTCCGTTGTCGGAGCAAGCAAAAACTGAGCCAGCCGTGCACACATCTTCATCCTTCAAATCGCTCTCGCTCCCTCCACAGGCCGTTTCTTTGAGTTGCAATAGGTCTAAGACATCAGTGTAAGCCCTATAATCCCATAAGCCACTACAAGACCTTTGCAACCATCTCCCTGGGACATATTACGAAGAGATATGATCAGAGGGGAGGGGAAGAAATGTTCAAACCGCGCGGCTGGAGAAAGCACTGCCCGGGTGGCTGGCTCAACCAATTACAGCGCGGCAATTCGTGAGGCGGGGATATAAAGAGGGGGGAGCGGGAGGGGCTGCAGACGTCACTCCCGCCACTGGTCCCACTGGGTTCACTTGCCAGCAACTTACACTCTCTCCCTCACCTAAGCAACAATAGGAACTTGGCTACACCTGCTCCAGCCTCCCAGCTTGCCTATCCCGCCCCAATATATTCCACCTCTGGCCCAACACAGCTTTCGTCTAGTAACCAGATACACCACAAGTATCCTGGTGCTTGTCGTCATAATGCTGGCTTACACACCTATAGCCAAGCGATTCAAGAGGGACGACAGATAGTAGATGGAACTGAAGATTTCCAGAAGTACTATTGGCCGGCCTTGAGGTGGTGAAGATTGTTCCAGAGATACCCAAGACTTTCTACAGGACCCTTATGGGCCCAAAATACCATTATAAAAAGGAAAGAAATGTTTGACAAACCCAGTGGTTCCAACCATTAAAATGTATGTGTTCTGATAGAACAAAGGAAAAAGAAAAAGGCGACTCATGAATTTAATAAAAGGATGAAGTGTTGAGAGAATATAGCTGTCATTTATAGAGAAGGCTCCATGCCACCTAGTTACTAATAGTATAGGATCTTCTAGGTTAAGCAGATAAATGTAAACTATAAAGATAAGGGGAAGATGGAATAAGAGATTAAAAGTTAGAAGCAACTCTAGGAGTGACGTGGGGATAAATAATAGTTGCAGATAGATTAGATCTATCTTGAGAAATAGTTAGGACGGACACTAGTCCATATGATGAAATATAAGTTTTGTTTTATAGGAAACATTGTTATTCGTAGCATTTAAGAAGAATAATTCGCCGGTATGACAATGAACTTTGTGATCATGATATAAGTAATAAGTCGAGGCGACTATTGTGAGGAAATATTGTACTTCTGAGATAAGTAGTTAGTGAGTTGATAAATATAGTATCAATCAGATTAAACATTGAGGATAATAATGTAATCATGATATATAGAGAATTAAGTGTTGAATATTGATAACATAGGTGTTTATGAAATATTAATTATATCGGACCATGTAATGAGGAGATATATTATTTGAGTAAGTGGTGTCAGTGTTATTGAGATTATCTATTTGTCAGATAGGAAGTCACAGTGGAGATATTCCAAACAAAGGGTCATATTAGTGTATGTTGTGTATGTTGTTAGTGTAGTTGTTACAAACATTAGTGTATTAGTGTATGTTGTGTATGTTGTTAGTGTAGTTGTTACAAACATTTTATGAATGGAGGATGCCTTTAGGCACATGGACCTTTTTGTTTTATCTGTGTTTTTCCTTCCTCCGTTCATTGTCTCTTAAAAAAAAGTGCCTACGGGTACGGATTTATTTGTATTAGAGATAATAATATATATAATGTAAGTGTGTTAAAGATAGGTAAATAGCAGTCAAATTCATTAAAGCCTTGGTCATTGGATTAGACATATTGAGGCCCGGTAAAGTTGATATATTATTTTGGAGACTAGTAATGTGACTTTGGATCGAAGTCGGAGTGAGTCAATACGGGTATCCAAATAGGTGGTAACGGGAACTTGCGAGTTCCAACGTACAATCTATTGTGGGTCGACGATAATATTCAATCTGAGCATTGAACTCATTTCGGCCCGAACAGAGAATCAATTGCTAGGGAAACATAAAACTATTAGGGAGTTTGTTAAATAAAGGATACGAACTTCTGAACAACTGTCGAATTATTCCCACCTTAGTAGTATACTGAGAATTAGAAAATAAGTACTACATCTACCAAAAACAATCAGTACCCCCTCAAAGGCAGCGTCACATGAGGCCATGTATCCGATACCAGGCTCAATACAATCACATGAAGCTTCTCAGCATTTATTAATACAGTATTTTCAAAATAATACTGGTTGGTAACTCGAGTATTCCAGCACCAACCTTAATAAACTGTTTTCATCCCAAACTGGTCAATCTTCTTGGGGGTGCAGGAAAAACATAGGTCCAAAAGTTAGAGCAGCTCACTTGAAAACGTGACTCGGGTGCTGACTGCATATAAAGCCAAATAGTGTCACAGATCTGTAGGAAACAAAAAACTATAGCATATTAATGCAACGTAATTTAATTCTAATACATTTTTATACAATGCTGCATACCTTATAAAACATATCACATGTATATTTCACATAATTATATTTTCGATATTTATTAGCTTTATTATACAGTTGTTTATTGCTCAATAAGATATCACTCAATCATGTACAGTACAATACATAATAATCCATCACCAAATATTACAATTACGTTGATACTCATATATTCCTTTACTATACAGTATACTAAGCATAGTTGTATTTTTTATCAAGAATATTGCCACTTTATAAAACTATAACTGTATATATAAATAGGAAAATAATATAACAATTCAATGTAATTATACTATACCCCTTCCATATCAGGAACATAAACCATGTGGTTAAAGGAAACAATTATAACACAAAACACGGTACCTCTATCCATTCTTATGCATGTGGTCCGACACCGTGCACAGCTATTATAGTGGTACGAGACCTAGCCTACAAGCAGATCAACAGAAGACAGCAAGTCCTAGCAAGATGAACTGACGTAGAAAAAGTGACGACATAAAATCCCAGTGCGCCACCCATGAACAATTACTAACTCCTCTATTGCCTGACGCCGTGAGCCCCGAAGGGGTGGCCACGAACGAACCGCCCCCATGCACCTCTGTCCCCAGTCAGTCGACGCCCCTCCCCCCAACCAGCACCGCCTTCGTTCATATACTTCCTCACTCCATCCTTCCACCTCTCCTTCGGTCTACAAGTTATTTCTTCTCCGCACGCACTTCTTAAGTAATTAATTTCCACTGCTCTCACTCTTGGTCTGAGTCTCTCAACCATCGTCCATGCTTCGCTTCCGGAAATCAGTGTCGGATTACCACACTGTCATGCAAGGACTTCTTCACTTTCATACTGACCACCCTGTTTCTTGTTACTGCTTTCAGCGTTCCTACAACCCTCTTCCCCTGTTGTACCCTCTCCCGCACTTCTTCATCCATAGTCCCATCTTTACTCAACACACTGCCCAGATACTTAAAAGAGTTGACGATCTCCATAGCCTGACCGTTCAGCTTCACCTCACACTCTGTGACTTCACCCCTTTCGAAGACCATAACCTTGCTCTTCCCCGCATTTACCTTCAAATTCCGTTTTTCGCACACTGTTCCAAACTCATTTACCAAACCCTGCAACTCCCATTCATTATCATTATCACTCATCAGAACTGTATCATCCGCAAACAGCAGTATAGGTAGCTTCCACTCTTATCCCTCCCTTTTCAGCTCTAACTCGTAGACTCCCTTAATGCTTTTCGTATGTCTCCCCTTCTGGAAAAACAATACACACATTACCTGTCCTTGTGGTTCCCTAGCTAATTTTTATATTATTACGAACGGGCATTCTCGTAATATATAGTTACATTATTGAGAAATAATTATGAAAACCACCCCAACACCCGCTCGTGCACACCTGTATTTGTATTAACTTGCAAAGAGTAAATATTCTTCTATAATTGTTATAAACAAACAAAAAAATACCTATGATATAGCTTGCCTCGTGTTTGATTGGAGTTATATATTAAATACTTATATCTTCCTGTTAATATCATCAGACTAGTTTTGCCCAAGCAAATTAATAAAACAATATTGCTGCAAAGTCGCTTACCAAGTGACATCCTTTCATTTTTTTTTCTTTTTTTTTTCCTATGTTCCAACTTACTTCCTCACAGGCATAGGCTGAGAGCCTGTACGATCAACCGTTCAACACCGTGAAGCCCGTGAGGTCTTGTTTCAGTCTTGGGAGTGAGACATGTGAAGCACTTAGAACTCAAGTGCCCAAGTGGCCCACTCACCGGGCCACATTTCTGGAGCTGGTTCGCCTTTGTGCCTCACTGTCTAACCCACAAGACTCTGACCCTCACTTTCAGAACGCCACCTAATAAATAATTAACTCACTAGGCATTGAACCCGTATAACATATTTTGAATATGAGAATATGCATTGGGTGCTATTTAATCAGGGAACAATGAGGGTATTTGTTGTGCGTTTCGGTGGGCTTTGTGGTAATGCACTGATACTAGGTACAGCACAAATTCTATCCCAATAATTTCTTCCCATTGATACATCGGGATTCGAACCCGGGTCCATTGGATTAGCAGTTCAGTGGCAAGACCACCCCACAACACCTCCCCTACAAATATTAGGTTCTCAGTCGATACAATAATTATAGGTTACTCAAAATAAATGCCTGCGTGCCCCAGTAGCAGCATACATGATTAGCACGTGGGAAGGCCCGGGATCGGTTCCAGCTGTGTACAAGGTTTATTGCCACAACCATGGCCTCCCAACCCCTGTCTGCAATGGTGGACATCTGAGGTGCCATACACCATGTCACATGTAATTGCTAGCACCTGATCAGCACATAATTTCTTCTACCCATTTCTCACATACTTTTTGTAATGCGTTCCATATCAATCTGAGCTGGAGATGGTAATGAGTTAGTGACTACATTTAACACTTTGATAACTTAGTGTGTGCCACTTAACGTAGTATACCTTTAACAATTTGGCTCAAAATGTGACAAACAAACTTCCGTAGAGTATACCTACAATATAGGCATCTCAAATGTGACAAACAAACTTCCGTAGAGTATACCTACAATATAGGCATCTCAAATCGCAGTTCAGTATCTTAAAGAGTGCGAGAGGTTATTGGAACAAGGTCGATTTCGGTGTTACGGTAAATAGCAACTTGACAGTATAATGATTTGTCAGGGCAATATTTAAATTTAATATGGATACAATATTCATTCAATTATTATAACAATGCAGTTATATTTAGTTGTTACTATATGCGCGCTCTCTCTCTCTCTCTCTCTCTGAAGAAGGTTGTGTATTTAGGTTGTTTGGATCACCAGTTGTACCAATATTCATATACTTCAGTTTTGTAATTATTAATCTTAGTATTTCCAAGTTCCCTAATATCGATTATTAGTTCTTATTTGTAGTTTAAATTAATCAGAAACAAATGTATTGGTAACATAACTGGAATGTAGAAGTCTTAAATTTGACCTGGACCATATTGGCAGCCCTAAAGAGCTACATTTGTGCATTTTGCTGCAGTAGGACAGTTAATATAATAATTATAACCCCAGGGCTTCATAGCAAATATAAACATACACATCTCAACCTACTGTTAGAGATCATATACCTTTTCCAAGTAATTAAAACGTTCTCTAAGGCGGATCTGAGAGTTTGTCATTATAATATGTCCTCAGCTGTAACTATTATGCCGTTGAATGTGTGTGTGTGTAAGAGAGAGAGAGAGAAAGTATATAGGTGTGGTTGAGAAAGTGTCTTACTGTAAGACGACCGTCCACAGGCGGTTCTGTCAAGCTTGATCCCAGTAAATCACCTGACACCACCACTACTCTGTATCCTGGCTGGCCAATCTCTCTCTACCTCTCTCATATATCACACTTCCCCGTCGATGTCTATAAAGTGGAGTCGCACTGGCTGTAAACCCTGACCAGTCAAAAGATACCAACTGCCAACTTGTATTACTGCCGCCATAAAGTCACCATATAAACCTGATCCAATCAAAGACATGTTTAACACGCAACGAAAGGTAAAAGACACATAATCTGCCAAGAATAATTCGAATTAGAGGGACATTTGTCAGATAGGAGTTACGAATGTAAATAACTTGTAAAATTGTCTTGTTATTGTGTTAGTAATCTCAAAGATCCGGGTTGAAGCTTGGATGTGTCAATTGGAAGATATAATTGGGATTTAATATGTGCCGTATTTGTTTCCGTACTATCACAAAACCATAAACATTTCCTTCCCTCTTTCCAATATACATTAGCAATGTATAAATATTCGATGGGGTGCAGTACAAAGTGAGTAATAATCTTAATAGGTGACATTTGATACAGAACAATTGTCTGAGGCTGAGAGATAAAACTGCAATAAAGTGGCAATGTAGCTTCAAGATGGCAAAGCTATAACAGACCAATGTTAGACAACCAGGCTCCGTAGGTCTGTAAAGATAAGACTATGAACAAACCTGGTACAACACCCACCTGTCTCGTTGGTTACCTCTCAGTCTGTAGACAGACCTCGCTGGTGCACTTACTGTGATATTTACATTTCATCAACAATAATAATTTCAATGATTAACTAAGTGTTTTTATTTAGTTTGTGTTTAAACCTTCATAAATCATTGTTATGTATCTGATAGTTGTAACATAAACAAAGCAAGACTTTCTTCCGCTAAACACAGTCATAGGAAATGTTAGTTCTGGATAATGTATTAGGTTATTAACACTAATTATTTAAAATAATGAGTTAATGAGAACAAAATGATTTACGAGAACATTATTTAAGATCAAAAATGTTAATTATTGCACTATGTGTGTATAAAGTTGACTGAATAATACATATTTGAAAATAGGGAAAAGCGATCTGCTGCGAAGTACCGAATTAGATATCTGTGATATATTGTGTCTTTATATTATGTCAGTATGCATATTAACACAATAATCTAAACAAACATCAATCCGTTATATATTTACTGTGTTGGAGAAGTCAAATGTTGACTTATATAGGGAATGGTGCCTCACATTTGGTTAGCCTAATCCAATAAGCCACTATATAAACTATAAGGCGTGTTAAGTTCAATATAAATGACGGAAGATGAGCTGCTTGAAGAGTATGTGCGAAGTTACTCGTAGAGACGGATTGAGGAATGAAGAGATACGTAGGCGAGTGGGGCAGAAGGAACATTTGTCAGCCAGAGTGGACAGAAGGGTGCTGAGCTGGTATGGTCATGTTGAACGAATGGGAGATGAAAGTATTACAAAGAGAATATATGAGTCAGATACAAGGGGAGATAGAAGGGCAGGAAGACCCCCATTGAGATGGAGAGACTGTAAGACAAGCTTTGGAGGATAGAGGAATGACTATAGATCAGGCAAAGGAAGTGGTAATAAACAGGAATGAATGGAGAATGCTTGTGAATAGTTGAGTGAACACGTGGTCATTTGGGGGAAGGGGTCGGGCGCAAGTTGGACTAGATAATAGTCCATCAGGCGCCTGGCCCGGGGAGACGATTAATATGAAGGGTGCGCCTGGAAGTGTGGTGGGTGGGCTTGTGGCTTTGGCTCCGCTACATGTCTGCCTGCCGAGATCGGTGGTCCGGGTGGTCGGGGGCCAGGGGAGTGCTGGAGCAACCTGGGTGACCCTGGTCTCTGGGTATTCTCCTGGGTGACCTAGATGTGTGTGAATTTTGTGTTTTGTCTGTGTTTGTTCGCTGTTTTGTCTTGTGTTTTGTGTTTCCTGTTCTTGCTCTGTCTTGGGAAGGCCACCCCCAAGAAAAAAAAAAAAAAAAAAAAATGGAGGAAAAATAAACTAAAAACATAGGAAAAGTGGGGATTGGGCTTGAGCATATAGAGAGATAGGACAGAGCCCTGAGGAACACCGGAGTTGATAGAGTGAGGAAGTGAGCGATGGCCGTCCACAACTGCAGATTATGGAACGGCAGGAAAAGAAATTAGAGACAAAGGACAGATGGAGGGATAGAAACCGAAGGAGGGCAGTTTAGAAATGAAAGACTTGTGCCTACTCTATCGAAGGCCTTTGATATGTCTAGTGCAGTAGAAAAAGTCTCACCGAAGTCCCGAAAGGAGGATGACCAAGAGCTAGTAGGACATGAAGGAAGATCACTAGTAGAGCGACCCTTAACCTAAGAAGTGTGCATGGGGGGTATGAGACACCACACTCCTGTGCTGACGTATTTGAGCTGTTCCCATCACCAACATCGTTATTTTACCATAAATAGCATTAATACTTATCCAAATGCACCTATTATAGGTTGATTATAATGTATTAACCTGTTACAACAATAAAACAAGTGGAAACAGCGTTTGGATGGTCAAAATCGGCGATACAGGCTGGGAGTTACATAATGTATGGCTGAGGCAACCTCCCTCCCCACCACTCTTTCCCAAGTCTGGAGAGAGACTGTCGATCGATCGATACTCTCTCTTCCACTCGCTTGGGTAACAGTGATGACAATGCCCTGCTTGCAACTTGCTAATGTTAGGACGAAAATAGACCACAGAATAAGGGAATAACAGGGAAAATAGGTGATAACTGAAGGAGGTGAGGAAAGAGGGGAAGGAGGTGAGGAAAGTGGGGAAGGAGGGGAGTGATATTTGGCATGGCCCAGCGGCAAAAAAAAAAAAAATTTGGGGGGTGTTTTAAATGGATTTTTTAAAAACCTTACTCTAAGAGTCTTCCCACAGTCCGCCGGGGGAACTCTTAAGAGTCTCCCCGCAGTTCCCGGGTTAAGGAAGCCATACTGGCGATCTGATAGCAGATTATGAGAAGAGAAATGCTTAAGATATTTGGAAACAAGAATAGTTTCAAAAACTTTAGAATTACAAGAGATGAGAGCAATTGGATAATAGTTGGAGGGTTGAGAGCGGTCACCCTTCTTTAGGACAGGTTGAATGAGAGCAAACTTCCAGCATGAAGGGAAGACATTAAAGGAGAGACAGAGACAAAAGAGTGCCTAGACAGGGAGTCAGCACGGAAGCACAGTTTTTGAGTACAACAGGAGGAACACCGTCCGGACCGTACGCTTTCTTAGTATTAAGCCCAGAGAGGGTAGAAAGTACATCTTTAGAAGAGATTAGGATATTAGGCATAAGTAGGAGAGAGGAGGGTGAAGAGGGAGAAATCGCACCGGAATCATCTAAGGTGGAGTTTCTACCAAAGTTTGAGCGAAAAGTTCAGCTATGTCAGAGGAAGAAGTGATGGTTGTATCATCAGAGTTGGAAAGGGAAGGGAAATACGAGGAAGAAAAATTGTTGGAGAGGTTCTTGGCTAGATGGCAGAAAGGTTGGGAAGAGCGAGAGTTGGAGAGTTCAGTGCATTTATTATTGATGAAAGAGTGTTTGGGAAGTCGAAAAACACATTTGGATTGATTCCGGGCAGAAACATAGGAAGAAAGGGATTCTTTAGTTCGAAGGCGTCGCTAACGTTTGCATGCTTCCTTCTTATTGCGGACAGCAGTAGAACAGGCGTGAGTAAACCAAGATTTGCTTGCATTAGTCTGAGAGAAAGAGGATGGAATGTATGCCTCCATGTTCAATAGGATTGCCTCGGTAAAGCGTTCAGCATTCTCCGAGGGTCCCCGGCCACGGAAGCAGAAATCATTCCATGGGAAATCAAAGAAGTACTGCTGGAGAGCCTCCCAAACGGCAGCTCCAAAATGCCACAAGCACCGCCGGCTAGGAGGGTCGGGTGGCCGTACTGGAGAGATAGGACAGGTGACAGAGATAAGTTTATGGTTGGAGGAGCCAAAGGAGAGAAAAGATCGACAGTATAAGACGAAGGATTAGAAGTTAGCAACAAGTTAAGAATATTGGGCCGATCTCCGAGGCGATCCGGGATACGGGTGGGTTGTTGAACTAACTACTCTAGGTTATTTAGGATATAAAAAACATAGGCTTGTTCACCAGGTTGGTCAGTAGTATGAAAGTTGAGCCATTGGCGGTGGTGAACGTTGAAATCTCCTAAGATGGAGATTTCTGAAAAAGGAGAAATGGATAGAATGTGTTCCACTGTGGAGTTTAGATAGTCAAATAATTTGGGAAAGTCGGTAGAGTTAGGGGAAGGATAGACAGCACAGAAATATTTAGTAAGAGAATGACAGGAAAGTTTGAGCCATAAAGTTGAGAATTCAGAGGAGTCGAAATCGGGAACACGAGAGCAAGTGAGTTTGTTGTGCACGTATGCGCAACATCCCCCTTTGGCTTCGAAACTAGGATAGAGAAAGTAAGAGGATACAGAAAAGAGGCTGCTGGCAGTTGCTTCAGACACCTGAGTTTCGGTGAGGAAAAGAAGATCCGGTTTGTAGGAGGATAGATGGTGTTCAACAGAGGGAAAGTTAGAGGAAAGTCTGCGAATGTTGCAGACGTTAATAGAAAGAGTAGCAGGCCGAGGTCCAGGTAATTTTGTGGGTTCGTCAGGGGAAGGTCGGGCTGGTGTGGGGGCATTTATGGTCCCCCCCCCCCCCTTTTGGGGACTTCGAGGCTGGGCTAAAGTTCATAATTTTGGTGTTGTAAAATTTGGTGTGGCAGAATAAAGTGTGTTTTGCATGTTTAGTGTAGTGAAGTGGATAGGAGGAGGAGGTGTTTGTGAGAGCTAGCTGTATTACTCTCAGTGTAGATGAAGCACAACAAAAATCATTAGGAGATGCCAAGCAAATGAAACAGGAGTTCCAGCGACTCCTTATCACATGCCTATAGCCTCATCTGGGTCTAGCCCTGATCGATTGGTAACTACCATATAATTATATATATATATATATATATATATATATATATATATATATAAGCACATAACTAAATGGCTTGTTCTCTCTCTCTCTCGTTATGATTCCAGTAACCACAACGTGATTTATGTCAGTTATATATATTTTTTGTTAATCTCTGTGATTCACAAAACGTATGACGGGAATAGTTTGGCAAAGTGTTGGACCTTTTTAATATTCACGCGTCATGTTTCATGCTGCTGGAATTAATAACCATTCATTTCCTAACTCTGTTCAGAATTGAGTTCTGAATAGACTTGCATAATTCAAAGAAAAATCCGAACTTTATGTAATACCGGATTTTAAACTAATGTGTGCTCTTGAAACCCCTCATCACTTTTAATTCTTACTATTCTGAAAACGAGTGAAGTTTAACTGATAACATTTACCATTAAGCCGTGATATACTCGTTCTATAATCCGCAAAGCAAAATTAATTAATTCCGATAACGACTTGAGAAACCACTGGTCGTTGAATCTGTGTCTGACAGTAAAGAACACAAACGTCTGAGTTTTTTTTTTTTTTTTTTTTCTATATTCCAACTACTCCCTCTCGGGCATAGGCTGAGAGCCAGTACATTCCACCGCTCAACACGGTGAAGCCCGTGAGGTCTTGTTCCAGTCTGGGGAGTGAGACATGTGAAGCATCCATCATGGCTCGAAGCAGCTCCATCTCTGAAGCGGCTGGTTGCTTCGCTCAAGTGCTTCACCGTCTCGCCCTCCAGACTCAGACCCTCACTCTCAGAATGCCACCTATTGAGCAGTGAACTCACTAGGCATTGTCCCCCTGTAACATATTTTGAATATGGAAATACTCTTACAGTGTTATTTAATCAGGGAACAATGAGGGTATTTTTTTGGCATTTCGGTGGGCTTTGTGGTAATGCACTGATACTAGGTACAGCACAAATTCAATCCCAATAATATCTTCCCATTTACATATCGGGATTTGAACCCGGGTCCATTGGATTACCAATCCAGTGGCATGACCACTCCACCACACCTCCCCTAATGGTGGCCTGTTATAACATTATTAACCTGAACATTTAACATTAACCTGCTTAACTGTCTTTGTGTATTGGAGAGAGAGAGAGAGAGAGAGAGAGAGAGAGAGAGAGATGATGAGCAGGTAAACAATATATGAGGGTGTACTATTATATTCATCACTTGCATTACAGTAAGCCAACACAGCCTCTCCCTAACTCTCTCCCCCCATCAGAAAACTCGACCATGGTAATGTTTTGTGTTCCCGAAAATTGAAATGCAATCATCACCGCAGTTGACGCCAACGGTTGAATTATGCAACACACGCAACACAGCACTTTACCTTTTGGTTTGGGTTAATTGATATGGTGATCACATTTTTCATCTTTGTTGACATGTTAATGTTGTTATTAAAGTGATAATTATATTAGAATGTATACCTGTAATAAACAATTCCCCAAAGTAAACTGTTAACGAAGTTTGAGTTTTGAGATAATATACTCAATATTTTGAAAATGAGTTTTGTATTTCTATGTTAACCAATATACTTAATATTTGCATCATTGAATATGGGTGATTGACATTATAACAAATATTACATACATCAAACACTGTAACCCGCAACCTATCATGCAGACCATTCCAATCTGATCATTTCCACTCGCTGACCAATCCTCACATCTAATCAGCTGGTCTACTTTCCACAAACATTCAAACTTCCTCAACCAATCAAACATCGGTAAGCAAGCCACCTGTCAAGCTACTTCAACATCTGTGTCCTTTCCTTAACAATAACAATGCCAACACAAAGCCGTTAATTATTGTTCCATAGGTAAACGAATGTAGACCCAAGTAGCTATGGAAGCTATAAAGATGTGGTGTGGCATGAGTCTTGTGACGTTAACCACTCCGTTAGAACCGCATGGCTTGTCCTACGGTGACTCGCTAGGATCGCCAGGGCAGTGGATGTGCCTACAGTTGATGTATTATTGTGTGCTTTATTTCATATGAAAGCTTGTGTCATGGGCAGTCCAGAAAGGCTCTTTGTTTTCGCCCATGTCAAGGCTTTATATATTTAATTGCAAAGTATAAGTTTTATCATTAGTAGGAATGATAGGATTTGAGAGAGAGAGAGAGAGAGTAGAACAGAGTGAGAGGAGGCACGCAGTGTTTTTTACCATGCTCGATGACGTCATGGCTGGCTGGCCTCCTGGGGATTGGCTGGAGGACTTGATACCGCCCTGCCTACGTGGTCCAAGCTAGTGCCAGTATATATACAGCTCCCTTGCCTCTCTCTCCCTCAGATCTGGTCTCTAGAACGCATCCTTCTTATCCCTTTGATATCTATCCCCCTCTCTGCACCTGAGAACCTTTTCCTCTGCCTATCTCTCTCATTTCCCATATCTTTCACCACCTTTTATTAATATCATACCCCCTCTGGTTAACTCTGTATATTCAGCTTCATGCTGGCCAGTTGTATTATGCGTTAAGGTCTCCGATAACCCATGTATTTTAGTTGTTAAGATAAGTTGATCACGAAGCATTGGTTGGCATCCATATTGTTCAGTACCGCTTCCTATAATTATTAGTGTTCTGCTGGATTAGATGATGCTAGACTAGGAGTCTGATATTATAAGGTATTGTTTCCGATGGGTGCTGGCTTTAGTTAAAAGCTGCACGACATACCTGAGAACTGGAGTTGATTGGGTAAATTCTAGTCTGTGTGCCATTGAGAGTAGAGCATGCACGAATGAGGGCTTTTTGCCTATACCATTCTGCAGTGTTCTGAGCTCGGTTGTTTGTCTTTGAGGTACGCCAGGAGAACGCTTAATACTTCGGTATTAAGGTTTCTCAAGAGAGCTACCCTTCACTATAACGTAATACTTGACGCACAGACTTGAGATTTGCACTAGGCTATGCGGCATGCCATGCGCACCAGTATCTCGTATCATTGACTCTAGCTAGACTTTATCAGTCACAGTAGACATTAAGTATATTAAACCAATTACTCTTATTATGCATACCCGTTTATGATTACACCAAGCATTTCGCAGCCTAGTTTGATGTATTGAGACACAAACGACTTAGGCTCTTTTTGTTGATAGGAATACTGTATTGTCATGGCGATTATTATTATTGTTGTAGCGTTTAGGATATTCTTGGCTCCGACTGCATTATATATCCTGCCTTTTGTGGGCATAGCCTGCACGAGCATTGTTCCGCTGCCTGGCTTTTTGGGTTCCATTTCCGATTCGAACATCTTGATAGCATCTAACATTTAAAGAAGATTCCTTGTTGGTGTGAAGGACTTTAGTGCACTTTCTTTCATGCAGGAGTGCCTGATATTTATTGATTAAAGTAACGTAAGCTGTAACTTCTCTTACCACCTTACTTTGCATACCATAACCAAGCACCTTCGGTTATAGGTAGTAATAGGCTGTTTTCACATAACTTTTAAGCCTAGAGTTGACGCACATTTATTGAGAGTTTGATAACCTATTATTGCACATAGAACTCTGGAGAGTATTTGTGTTCTTTGTTCACTGGGAATATACATAAGAGGTTGGATCTAGCGCTTTCCGTTGTAGCATTTATGCCATTACTAGTCCAATGAATAAGAGCCCTGATATATTTAAACCTCAGTCGTAACAGTCTTTATATACCGATTGTTCTGATCATCTCACTCTCTCTCTCTACGACAAGATAATGTTATTTTATTCTTCAGTATGTATGTGAATTTGACAAACTAAATAATTATATTACATGAATATTGAATGTGCTCATTCCTCTGTCATTAAACTGGCCATCACGTTTTAACACCGTATTTCTAATTATTATTATTATAGAAGCTGTCTAAGCTTCCCAACGTAGTGCAGATACACCTATAAAAGATGAATCCCCACAAAATACCCGTAAGTACTGGAGAGAGACTAAGACAACTAAGAAAAAGGAAAAGGGCTACAGTAGTTAGAGAGCCCAGAAGAAAAGATCAGTTTGTCAATTAAAACACCATTCTAAAAAGAATAAAAGCAAATCATGATTAAAACAAAAATTGACTGCTGTAATAAAGCATTAACTCTGGACTTAAAAGCTGAGATATGGGTTGACTGTACAACCTCGTTTGGCAAATGATTCCAAAAGGGAATCATTGAAGGAATAAAACACCGAGAAAACTGAGATGTAGAAACATTAATTGGAGTCATGGCAAGGTCATTAACACCTTACGAGCGGGTGGTGGAGTATATTTCACTGTGCCGCTCAGCGGTTTTTTTTAACCATAAATGGGGTTGTTTCCGTGCTCTTTTTCATGCATAAACAAGACCCAGAGCGTAATACAAGTATGTAGCCCTGAAAGGGCGTAAATTGAGCTTTCCAATGACACCCGAACCATCCTTCTACGATCACTGGTTGTCTTGCAACGATCGTGCAACCGAAGGGCAAAATCGCTAAAATACGGTAATTTCTTTATATAATTACGTATGTAGCGAGAGAGTGAGGGGGGATGTAAGTGTAGTACATCTCAGTTGGTCCACGGCAGCCGTGGCGAGCGGTCATGAGGTAACCCATGCTCCTCCCATCACTCGTCTCTCTCTCAGAGCCAATATTGCGCCAAAATTGCACTCGGACTTAAGTCGGGCCCCGCCACATAGTCCAAATTTTTCGATACGGACTTAAGTCGGGCCACGATAGACAAGGGTTAAGACTCCTCGTAAACCTTGTTGCACGAATTGGAATAAAAGGTTCTGGTAAAACACGATGCAATGGATGCTGAGTATTGTTAATAATTTTAAATAAAAGACTAAGGGCACCAACCCGACGCCGATGATGAAGATCAAGAGATAGAGCAGGGAGAATAAATTTAATAGAATTAAGAGCTTTATCAAGCAATTTCAAATGACACTCAGCAGCCGAGTTCCAAACAGGAGAGCATACTCAAAATGAGGCAAAATAAAAGCATAACAACATTTTATGACTGTGGTTTCACAAGCGAATGTTTTGGAACACTTGCAAAGTAAACCAATCTTTTGAGCAATAGTAGAAGACAAGGAACGAATATGCTTCTCAAATGTCAACTTAGGATCGAGAGTCACTCCAAGCAAACGCAAACCTGACACATCTTCAATTTGTTCACCAGAAACATGCAAACAAGGATGAGGAGGAGCCAAAGTACGTGATCGACTGATTATCATGGAGTGAGTTTTCTTAGCATTAAGCTTCATACCCCAAAGTTCACACCAAGAGTAAGTCCCTGTTTAGAGATGCTAGATGCTGCAACTTCGATTCTACTCTCTGGAGATGGAATTGATGAGTATAAAGTTATGTCATCGGCATAAGAAACTAGTTTATTTTCAAGCTCAGAGCACAAGCAAGCAGTAAAATTAATGAAAAACAGAGGCCCAAGCACACTGCCCTGTGGAACACCCGAAACAGGTACAGAAACAGAAGTGCACCCATCAACGACAACATGCGGAGACCTGTCTGCCATAAATTCTTTAAAAATAGATAAAAGGTTACCACCAATACCATGAAGTTGCAGCTTATATAAAAGGGCTTTATGATTAACAAGATCAAAAGCAGAACTAAAATCAATAGCCACAACACGAGATTCATGCCCTGAATGTCCAACGAAGACTGAAGATCATGAGATAAAGTTAAAAGCGCATCGCAAGTACCCAAACCTTTGCGAAAACCAAACTGTGAATTGGGTATTATATCAAGACGATTACAGTATGAAGAAAGGCGTCTAGCTAAAAGCCTCTCAAAGATCTTTTAGAGAATAGGCGTTTTGGATATAGGACGATACTCAGATGGGGATGACGAAGCAGTAGCTCCCTTCGGAATTGGAGTGATGCTAGCTTTTCGCCAGCTAAGAGGAAAACTACCAGATTTCAAGAGCAACCTAAATACTATAGCCAACAGCAATCTTCTTAAAGAAGAGAGGGAAAAATCCATCTGGGTCAATCCCACCATAAGTGTCAAGATCCAATAAATATTGTCTCAATTCAGCTGATTTGAATGCTATCGACTTTAGATTAGGACTAGGGAAACCTGTCAAGGGCAATTGCAATTCCTGATCACTCTGCTTACCTATGGAAATATTAGAAAGCATATTACCCTTAGTTAATGGATCAAAAGAGATAGAACCATCAGAATCACGAAGTGGAGGCATGGTGGAGTCAATTCCAAATAGTGAGGCCTTAAGTGAGGCCCACCATTTATGTGGCTGAGTAGCACCTGCGAGAACTTCCTGCAAATGGGAATTGTAATCCCTCTCGGCTGTACTATATACTCTCTGCGCAACTGACCGAAGATGTACATAGTCATCCCAAAGCAACTGGGTTCGATTAAGTCTAATTAAGTCGATTACGTCTAATGCATATATTGAACAATGAATATGTTTTTAATTCTGCTAGGGTTTTGATTGGTAACTGAACAGTTTATTGCTAAATTACTAATATTAATTGGACATTAATGGACCACCAGCTTGATATATTTGCCACCGTCGGGCGGCATGGGATATTACCGCACGGGTCACTCTTGGTGTTGTATTTTCTTGCTGTTGTTACACTGGATCAGCTGCAGTGGATCTATGGGGTTATAGCAGTAGGGTGGTTTGCAAAGTTTGGCGGAGTTTGCCTTCTCTAAACCTGATAAACCTCTCTGCCCAATCATCAGCTCAGAAGGGTCCTTAGTAAGTTGTAATCTTAATTAGTTGGCACGATCTCTAATGTTCATGTAAAACACTCCTGTGATTTAATAAGTATAATAACAAACAACAACGAACCTAATAATGGTGATGGGCTTGTCAATCAGATTGAGAGCTGAGCGATCTCTGCCATACCCATAGCTTACTCTGACTGTTCATTTTACTTATATATGTTCTAGATCTCAAGTGACTGCGTATCTTCCATGGATTGACCTCCCTACTGCCAATCTAGAGGTTGGCAGATTGGTAGCCAAAGCGTCACATTTGTCCTTTGCCCCTAGACTTTACCTTCTGCTTAGGGGCACAGGGCCTTGTGTGGGGCTTTGTTTTTTAGGGTGTTTCCACACCCTCCTCAGCTGCTCACCTTGGAGTGGCTTCAGCCGCCTGAGCTTTATTAGTGGAAAGCAGGAAGGGTTTTGTGGGGGTGCACGGTTATGGCCTTGGCCATGCTCGGGACCTTGGGGCTGCTCGGTCAGAATGCTTCGGGAACAGCAACAACAAGAGAACAATGAACCTTCTAACTAATTTTGTTTTATGTAAATGCCTTATTTATAAAAGTGCCAGTTCATGATTTACCAGGATTTCTGAAATATGATACATTGAATATAGATTTACCAATAAGGAATGATGTTTTATTAAATTAATTTAATTGTGTGTCCTCAACACTAACTTTACTGTACATGGAAGCTTTTTTCTGCAATTTTTCTGTTGCGCAATTGGAAATCCGTTCTCTCCAATAATTTCTTACCTGTTTATAGAGTATATTGATACTCGTATTTTACCCAATATTTGTAAATTAGGCTTCCTTGGTATAGATATGTAGACGCCATTTGTGTCTTTGGCCTCCCAATCAAAATCCTCATTCATTCCTGAACAAACTTAACTATCTTGTCCCCTCATTTACATTCAAAATTGAAGAAGTAAACATAGACTACTTTTCCTTGACATAATGATAATACATATTTATTGTCACTTTAATTTTAATTTAAGGTATACTAGCAGGGGTACCCGGCGTTGCCCGGGTTTAAATTCTACTACCATAATCACCCTCATCAATCACTACTACCACAATCATCACAATACTACTACTACCATAATCACCTGCCTCGACCTCCCTGTGCCTCATTAAACGGCGACCTCGATTTCGGCCGCTAATTAACTTCCGATTTTGGATCTGATCTCATCCATACCCCCATTTTGGGGGGCTGCGAACAACTTTCGTTCCATACACCTTTTCGATCGGAGGCCTCCTTCTGCCACAAACGGCCATTATTATTTTTATTTTATTCAATTTCGGCCTCGACCTCGATTTCGGCCGCTAAATTACTTCCGATTTTGGATCGGACCTCATCGGTACCCCCATTTTGGGGGACTGCGAACAACTTTCGTTCCATACACCTTTTCGATCGGAGGCCTCCTTCTGCCCCAAACGGCCATTTTGTTCATTTTTTGTTTCATTTCGGCCTCGAAACGACCTCCGATCGTGGCCTCACCCCCTCTATGATCTGACCCAGGTCAATTGACACCCACATGCAAAGTTTCAGCTCCCCAGGTCCAAAACTGCGGCCGCCTATTAAGAACGCACAGACAGACACACGAAATTATTTATTAATATAGATAGAAAATTAAATCTTGTAGATGCGTATATTCATGGTTTCTCTAACCATCATATTAACGTCAACATTTCCATTTTCTCAGGTATGTTTTTAAAGGCATTAAGGATTATGTAACCCAGAATATATAAATAATGACTGCAAACAAGCTAATTAGCCTAAGCCAATTAACAATGGGATAGACTATTCATATATTTGTAATGCTGTCATACTTAACTATACCTTGATTTCAGTTATCCAATGAGGCTCTAATGATGAATATACTACATATAATTGAGGTGTTCATTATGTATATTATGCAGGCTATCACTTTGTATCAAATCACACAATCACTGAAAGTGTTAAGGGATGTTGGGATTGCGAGAGGGACATAAGGCAGCAAGGGGAGGGTAAGAGTTTCAATTTACCATCAGCTGGAAAAACAGACTATAGTACATAACTAGATAGATACAACCTATAAGATATTATGAGTAGCTATACATTATATTGAGAATTGTTGACCAATAATATCGTAATATATGATCAAATATTTGTCCTCAAAATAGATACGATAATCCACCTATTAAAATTCAAAACCAAAAAATTACCTGTGTATATAAATTACCTGTGTATATAAATTATTATTTAATCCTATAATATTATGGTGCAATCAATAGTGATGCTCGGTTAAGGGGTCCGGGGTTGTCGTTACACGCGGGATAAACATTTCGGAAATTAATTATGATCGTGGGTGAAAATTGTTGATGTTTCGCTGGTGGATAATTTTAACGTGGCTGTGATTACAGTCCCTTCGACAAACTGACACCTTCCAAGCTGATACTATATTATAATTTTGATTGAACGACCACTAAAACTCTCATTACATTCAAGATTTAGGCAATTGTTGGTGCTACATGTTTTCCATTAAGAATCCAGCGTATTCATTTATGAGAACAGTGTTGCGGACGAACAAATGATGGATAGGCTACAGTAACTTTGTAAATACTGTATATTGTGTTGTTCTCATAACCAAGGATGTAACACACCATCTGTACCCACTTGTTAGGGTCAACATAGCATTGATAGTTCAATTCAGCGCACTTAGGGTTTATGATTATATGTGCAGATCCTAATATTCATAACTGGACACAATTGAGCCAACATTCTGAGACACTGCCCGTAAACCAAGATATAATCAAACCAACATGTTATGAGTTATAATTAGTTGTGGTCAAAGGCTGGATATCCCAATAATCTGGACAGTTAACCCTAGTTCACATATTCAGGAGTGTGAGGCCGAGTTTCCAAGAGTCCACAGTCTTGGTTAATCGGGCAAAAAAGAGGCAGAGTGTGAAAAAAATCCAGGAGTTTACAAGAGTTTCCTAGAGTGTCCAGGAGTTATGTCGAGTAACCCCGAGTACATTCGGGGACACTGAGTAATTACCGAGTCATTAAGAGTGTGCTGAGAGAGTGTGGAAATTTGTATTTTAACGGTCATTTCCGGTTCCCGAGTGTGTAAGAGTAATCAAAGGTTATTCCGAATGCAACTCGAGTGTTGCCGAGTTATCGCGAGTGTTCACGAGTATATCTACGAGTTCGTGGAGAGTAAGCCCCGACTGCCTCCCATTGGGCCCCTGGCATGCACTAACACACATTTTATTTGTAGTTATATATGTAACTGTTAATTCACTACCACAGATCCTTCTCAAGCTGCACAAAATTGTCTAAATATAGCTAGAATATTATTAGAGAGACGCCGCCGGTACAGAAGGGGTTAATTCAATTTATTGGTATATTTTTACATATACATACATATTGAGTTTTAGGATTATTATTGTATTATATATATATAGTTTTAGGATTATTATTGTATTATATATATATAGTTTTAGGATTATTATTGTATTATATATATATAGTTTTAGGATTATTATTGTATTATATATATAGTTTTAGGATTATTATTGTATTATTATATATAGTTTTAGGATTATTATTGTATTATATATATATAGTTTTAGGATTATTATTGTATTATATATATATAGTTTTAGGATTATTATTGTATTATATATATATAGTTTTAGGATTATTATTGTATTATATATATATAGTTTTAGGATTATTATTGTATTATATATATATAGTTTTAGGATTATTATTGTATTATATATATATAGTTTTAGGATTATTATTGTATTATATATATATAGTTTTAGGATTATTATTGTATTATATATATATAGTTTTAGGATTATTATTGTATTATATATATATAGTTTTAGGATTATTATTGTATTATATATATATAGTTTTAGGATTATTATTGTATTATATATATATAGTTTTAGGATTATTATTGTATTATATATATATAGTTTTAGGATTATTATTGTATTATATATATATAGTTTTAGGATTATTATTGTATTATATATATATAGTTTTAGGATTATTATTGTATTATATATATATAGTTTTAGGATTATTATTGTATTATATATATATAGTTTTAGGATTATTATTGTATTATATATATATAGTTTTAGGATTATTATTGTATTATATATATATAGTTTTAGGATTATTATTGTATTATATATATATAGTTTTAGGATTATTATTGTATTATATATATATAGTTTTAGGATTATTATTGTATTATATATATATAGTTTTAGGATTATTATTGTATTATATATATATAGTTTTAGGATTATTATTGTATTATATATATATAGTTTTAGGATTATTATTGTATTATATATATATATAGTTTTAGGATTATTATTGTATTATATATATATAGTTTTAGGATTATTATTGTATTATATATATATAGTTTTAGGATTATTATTGTATTATATATATATTTATATATTTGTTCATGTTATTAATCTATTAGTTCTCATTTTTGACCACGTAGTTTTGTCCCAGTGTGTTGAGGAGGTAAACCGAGTAATGAGGAGTAATTCTGAGTTGCTAAGAGTGACTTCGAGTACTCAAGGGTTATTTTGAGTGTTAGCAAGTGATCTCGAGTGTCTTGAGGTTGAGCTGACTCGGGGCCATATTTTCTAACATGTTTGAAATTTGGGCTGCCCGAACGGAGTTCCCAGGCATATAAGGGAGTGACCCAGAGTACCCATGGGTGCATGCAATCTATCTTCCAAGAGTCATTACGCGAGTTTCTGAGACTGTGGGCTCTTGGAAACTTTGCTTCACACTCCTGAATGTGTGAACTAGGCTTTATAGTGCGCATGTGTATGTGTGAAGATTTGTTAAACAGTTTGCCTATACACTTTTAGTCTAATCACTTGGCTAACAATGGAAGTTCGAATTGCATGTTTATGATACTGTTCACATCCCCCCCCCCCCAACACAAAAATAAAAATAGTAATAATAATAATATGTACTGTATATATAGTTGTGTGGTTGTAATCCAACTCGCTTGATACTTTGTTTTCATATGTTCCTTATTTAGGCATCTTAGAACATAATCTTGCATTGATATAAATAGTACTAGATTAATCCAATCACTTCCCAAAGACAATAAGCACACAAGGTATGATACACACGTTTTTATTTCTTAATAGCTATACAATAAAAGCACATCCGGCACTTATCTATAAAGAATAAGACCAATTGCTATATGAGGTGACTGAGAATATGTTTAAGAAGTTTTAGTTATTTATGAATAATGGCGTCACTTACAAAACATCAAGATCAATACATAACATAATACATACAAAGAAATTATTATAATATCTGTATCAAAGTTAAATGTGCAGAGAGGAATACTTATAGTAAATCTGGGCAACTGATATCGCGTAAACAAAATAACCGAGGTACATTTATTAATATTAAGACTATGGATTGTTAGTCTAGGATGGATATATACGACTTTAACGTTAGTTCTAGAGGTATGACAATTTAAGTTACAAATAGATGATAAAGGCAAGCTGGTGAATTAGACCTACGAAAAATAATTATAGTCACAAATGGACTATACAAAGAGTGATAAGGAATTTCGATTTCACAAAACGTGTAGTGAAATAAAATATAACCGAATGGGGTTATGAATGCAGCGGATATAAATGAATACTCAACGCGCTGCAAATAAATTATGAAACCCCACAAAGTGGATGAACGAATTTATATGATATAAACTGATATCACAAAACAAGTAGTGAATCAAAATTGTAGCCAGGAAAGGGTAGGCTGGAATTATAAAATAAATTGATTTCGCAAAACTAAAGTAGTGAATCAGAATTAGCCAGAATGTATAGGCTTGAAATATAAAAATAAAATTAATTTACAAAATTATAGTAGTGAATCGAAATAGCCAGAAATATAGGCTAGAACACAGTAAGATAAATAGAGATTCCCGAACTGATATTATTCACTGTGTAACGTGGTGGACCGAATTATTCACAAGATTATGTGGAAATTATATTATTCAGAATAAACGAGTAAGGCACTTGCACGTACTGATTTAGTAATTTTTTAAGGCGGAACGAATTACTATTTACTTGGAATTATATTTTGAATGGACCTAGTGGTGTCCGTAAATTAGAATTATATTAATTATGTGACGGGTATAAGAATTACGCTCTCTTTGAACACTTCACTACGTACTGTGACGCCTCCCGGCGTTGGCAGAATGGTTGCGTGGGGCATTGCAGCTCGCTAGCGCTCGCCAGGATGGGGGGATGGGCTACAGTTGTCCTAGAATGATCTGCTTTATTTCATTAGTGTCGTGTTGCCACAGACAGTCTAGAAATGGTCTTTGTTTTGTTCTGTGACCGCTCCTTATATTTTATATTCGCTATAATATAAATGTTGCTTGTGTGGGAGGCGAGCGAGAGAGGGTGAGGGAGTACACCCGGCAGCGAGGTGAGCTATGACGCGGCTCGCTTGGGCGCTGACGGCGTTGGCGGCCGGGTGGTCAACTAGTCCCTTCCCGTCGCGGCCTCGTGTTTTTTACCAGCTCAGAGATTGCCGACACGCGTATCGCCTACATCCATTGCAATTCTGTCCCCCATACCCGCTACTTTGCATACTATTTCTCTCTCTCGACTTCTCCTTTCTCATTCTCTAATCTTTATTAAACTCAACATCCCTTCTGGTTTCAGCATAGACGTTCACCGTCGACCAGTCGTATTGTACGCGAAGCTCTCAGATATTTCCATGTATTAGGTTAAGGAGGTATTATGCTTTATTGAGGTTTAGAGAGACGGACTTTTCCGTATGTGTCCTCTCTCGGGAAGGTTGTAGACCGGTATATGTCTCCCTTGCAAGGTGTTGAGTGATTCTGCTTGGTTATCTAAAGCTAGACTAGGGGTAAGGTTACTGTGTCGTTGTCTCCGATGTGTGCAGTGTTAGCTAAGCTCTGCACGACATCGACAGGTACTGTGGGAGCCTAAGTTGTCTTCGGGTTGGTTTACTTTGCGAGCACAGCGCTGTGGTGTGAGAGGGCCATAGCCTATCCCTCACAACATAGTGCTGCCTCTTTGTGTTGACTTCTGAGGGATCGCCAGGATAGAGCTAGGTACTAGAGACCTAGATTTATCAAGAGAGCATCCCCGTCATATAACGTAATCTTCATTATACCACCCTTGGACAACGTTAGGCTACGAGCCGCATGCTCGCCCATTGTTGACCTGCCTTGATACCCCAGCTAGACTTTATTAACTGAGCAGACACTGGTTAGAGATAAGCCCCATTATTATATGTATGCAGCATTATTATTCACTGCACTTTTGAGCCGAGGTTGTTGTTGAGTTGCACAACCCTAGTAGGCTGTTGCGTTGTGTCACGAAGCATTTCTTTAGTTGTCGAGCATTACTACCTTTGCGCAGTCTTTATTATTCGCCCGCCTATTATTACTATATGTCCTAGCATTTATTGTGACCCGTATTCTGCATTATAATTGTTCAAGATTCTTTACGAACATCTTCCCAGCATCAGACTTATTTCAGAAGTTTCCAGTTGATGTTGCAGGACTAACATTGCACTGTCTTTAATACAGGAGTGCCAGTTATTTGAGTATCTACCGTAACGTTAATTAATCACGTTAACTATCTTTTCTTTGTGTAACATAATCGAGTAATCTTTTACTGTTTGAGAATAGGCTATTTCATTGAGCGTCAGCCTAGTGTGTGTGCACCAGTTACCGAGTCATAGGATACCTCGTTGTCCAGGCACGACTCAGGGCGGTAATGGTGTTTTGTTTTCCAGTGTTTAAGGCAGGGGTTGGATCTAGTGTTACCGTTGTTGCTTTTTGCCATTATCTAGTCCAATGTTGAAGAGCCCTGTGTCTTTGAGAACCTGGATCGTAACAGTACTTATATACACAACTGATAATACACACATGAATAAGATCTGTCAGTGTTCACAAAAGGTTTACGTGTGGCGTTTTATATAATTATATCTTAGGTCGAGCATGTATATAATATTTATATGGAATATAAATGAGTTATATCCAGAATATTATATATATTAATACTGTAAAGACGTATATAAGGTTTTCACAAATACGAGGTATAAGTTAATGAAATACGAGTCCAAGGTGGGTCTCGATAATTTTCGTTGACTTGAACACTAACATATCGTATAATTATAACTTTCACAACAATTCCCAAACTCAAGAAACACTTAGGCTGGGGGGAGATGATCCTTCAGAGAGATCTGGTTTGCGTTTAGCGCGTACGTTTTTAACCTCTCTTATTGATCAGAGAGAGACGGCATTTTCACACAGAACTAGAATAATCACTTCTAGTATTGTATATGCATCTAGAACTTTCACTTCTAGTGCTTAGACACCAATTAGAGCTTTTCACTTCTAGTGCCTCTACACACCAGTAGAATGTTCACTTCTAGCTCACCTATACCTTACTAGAATACACTTCTAGATATTCTACACTTACTCGAACGGGCACTTTCTAGTGTTACGAGGTGGCTGTATATGGGGACAATTGGCTTAACCCCAACAATAGCGACTCTGACATTGGATCCTCATTCTGGTTCGCCTTTGGATTTACAGACGGGTTCGACAATGTTTGCCTAACAATTCTAAGTTTCAGGTAGATGATATTCAGTTTTTAATTTGGGTCATGCATAATTCATTACGGAAGAGTAGGGGCATTTGGATTTTGGTTTTATAATTATTGTGAAGTTAATAATGGTCTTAAAAATAAAATTACATAGGAATACATGGGTATAGTTATGCTTTATTTTTTAAACTTAAACTCTTATTTTGGAAAGCTTGCATGGTTGCATGATAATTGTTTTACATTGATTCTTGCTTTCGTCTATATTATTGATATTGTATGTAGTTTTCATTACTTTTTGTTGATCTGCTATTGCGTATATTGGCGGTCTTCAGCACTGTAGAGGTGGTGATTCTGGACGAATCGGTGATTGTAAAACATCGGATGTTGAGGAGTTATTTGCATAAACTCCTCTTTGTTGTAGTCCAAATCAGGTTCTTGGGTTGGATAAGCCTCCGATCTGTATCTCGGACCTTGTGATTGGCCCGGAAGAGGCCCAGGTGATTGGCCCGGAAGCAAGTCATACTTGGTGAGTGGCCCTGCAGTTCCCGTGGGTGTCGGTAGAGGGCGTTGATATAATGTGGTAGACAGTGTTTTCTTTTTCTGTTCGTGCTTGTGTCCTGTTCTTCTTCTTCGATGTTCTCTTCTATCGGAGGCTGGCGATTTTGGCATGTTCTGATATTTCGGCGGCTATGTTGGGAGTCTTGTTGTGTCTCTTTTTGACCCCATTATTACATATAATTATTTATATATATACAGTATATATATATATATATATATATATATATATACAGTATATATATATATACTGTATAATTGACCCCTTATGAAGATGAACGAGCAAATGTACAAGTGTTATGGTAAGTTGATTACCTGTTTTGTACTGTAAATAATGCCTGATCAAACATTTAACCAACAGGTTAATGAAATAGTATTATGGGATGAATAATTAATGGACCATAATACAATCCTCGGTAATGGACCATCATCCTCGACGTTGGCTAATTTACTCATTGATTAATGGAACCTGTTACGACTGACAGTAGAGGCTTCTAGTCCATGGACTAACACAGGCAAGTAAACACTCAGCACCTCCGTAGCCTCAACTCGTAACACAGCCTATCGCAACAGAACAGAGCTCATTCGCAACTTCCAGGCTCTCTGGGGACTAAAGGTGCAGACAATCCCCCAACTGGAACCACTAGTTGTGGTGAAACGATATCTTGAGCCACAACTATTCTCAACACTCACTACCAAATGGCAATACTGAGGAGGATCCTTTCTAAGCTGCACAAAAACAAAAGAGAAAGCTCTGATTTAATTTAAGTTAATACAATTACGTTAAATACCAGCCAATAATGAATGCAACATTATTTAATAATAATAATGATCAAATAAAACACCAATCAACCACCACCCACTTAAGCTGTCCAGACCATTGGTTGGCCTGGGCCGAAGTAATCCTCCCTGTAACAGAAGACTAATGAAGTCCTCCACCCTCTACTTCGAACCAGGCACCCCAATAGTCTGGACCCCTAACTATAATATTGCACATAAACAAATAAATTTACCTTAACCAGGCCAAGGTTGCGCCACTAAAACAATAATAAACACAGATTATGAAAAACAAACTATACACACACGTCCTTAGATTGCTTATATAAATGAATAATGCCAAAGAATAAAATAAAGAATATATAAACAAATGCCAAGAGGAGAGAATGCGGATTGACTGGTGATCAGCAGGTATTCACTGGCTCGACCTGAACCAGCTTGGACGATAGTTCTTTTTTGTACAATGTCACCAATGTAACGTAATGTACAGTGTAAGGAGGACCACATAGGATTAAATAGCTAAATACGAAATGTATGCAATGCATACCATATATATATGCATTGTGTTAATGTATTATTAATAGCCCCCAATAAACTAATAAACAATTAAAACATCTGCAGACGACAGCCACTGACAATGGAAACCAACCCCTGGCATCCAACAGTTATTGTCGTTATCGAGTACTTGGAACTCCACCACTTTTTGACGGATAGCAACAACAGATGGCGTTAGCATCTAGTAGCCCTTAGGGCAAGCTCTAGGGCATTATACAGTCTGGTTCCTGACCACTTATTGCCTCCTGGTAGACGAAATACACACTTGCATTTTCGGTCCTTTGCAGACAAGGACAATCGGGTTTGCCATTGTTATAATTGACTTTCTATTGCAAAATAATTTATATTGAGGTTGGAGTAGAAATAAGGGTTATGTATTCAATGGTATACAATTATTATGTGGTGTTTATTAAGAGATAGTTGTTAATTTTACCCGGAATGCCTGAATATGTTAAAAGCCGAACTAGTGATCAGCTTGCAAAACAACACGAAACAGCTACTGGATTTGTGAAAGACAAATCAGTGTTTTTTGTGTTCTAAGTCAATCAGTAATCTTTCATTCTTCCACTGGCATGGTCTGAAAGCATTGTTGCTGTGACATATGCAATATTTATTGATAATTTTAAGTAAATCAGCTGGTAAATAGTCTATTTTCACTGGTTCCGGACACAAATCAACTTGTTCCCTAGTCGTTTCGCTATCATAACACGATTTATTCTTTAAAAAACTTTTAACCCTTCCAGCCCGGGTGTCATTTTAAAATGACACCAAAACAAAAGGGCCGGAACCCGGGTGTCATTTTAAAATCCTTGTGCTTGAAAGCGTGCTTCAAAATTTGCGCGGCCAATTTTGGCATGGTAGGAGCGACCGCAGCGCCACCAAGCCTCAACTACTAGTGTTATCAGTTGTACGTGGCCGCCATAGCGAGTAATACTGAAAAAAAAAAATCCGACGTGTCCGATTCATTGCAACCTCCCGCGGGCCCCAGTGCTACCCCACTCGCAACTTCAACGCCTGTTCCAACCGAGAAGAGAGGTCAACAAAAGAAATTTAAGCGTTTGTTGAGTGATAGAGCTATACAGCGACAACTTTTTGAAAGTGATGAAGAGAGCAATGGCGAAAGCTTGGTGGACAAGGTACAATTTATAAGTGAAAGTGAAGACGATTTCGTGGGCTTTGGAGACGACGATAATGTCGATTTATTTGAGGGGGGAGACAGTAGTGATGATCCTGATGTGGAAGTGTTTCAGGAAGGTGCCATTGAGCTTCCCAGTGTGCTAGAACCTAGGCCTACCCCCTCGCCATCTTTGCTAGGTCAGCCTAGGCCTAGCCCTAGCCCTACCCCAGGACCTTCCCCTTTGCCTGCCCGTATGCCCTTGAAAGTGGGCAAATATTTCTACAAACAATCATTGATCAAAAGTGCAGCTAAAAAAGCACGCAGGGCAGCCGCAGAAAAGCATAGGGAAGCTGAAGATAGCAATAATGACGCCGACCCTGGCCTAGCAACCACCCGCATTCCATTGTCCCGACGCCTTGACACGGGACGCCGCGTGGGTCACCCACAGCCCTCGCCTTCATCTCTCGTTCAGGATGACCAAAAGGCCTCTTCAAGTGGTATTGGTGATGTGCCACAGGCCTCAACACACCGCAGAGCATTATTTCCTGCTGAAAAGCCCTCGGCTCGCCGCAAAAGGAGCCCAACTCCCGAGTCCTCGGCTCCCATTCTTGAAGCTCCCGCAGCCTCCCGCGCCCCACACCGCCGACGCCTGGTCACTTCTTCACCAGAATTGTCTCCTGAGGAGGATGCTGACGACCCCAACATTGCCCCAGATGGCCTGAGGAGGAAGAGGAAGAGGAACAGGAAGAGGAAGAGGATGTGCCGACAAATCGATGGAGAGGGCGAGGTCGTGGATTTGGTCAGCCTGCCGACGCCGCTGCCCCTGGGCCTGGGCCTGGGCGTGGGCGTGCAGGGCGTCCGCGTGGCCAAGGGCGTGTGCCAGGGCATCCAGGGCGTGTGCCTGCTGCAGCACGACCTCTGGCATCAGCATCCGACCTGTTTGTGTGGACAGATGGAGCTGATTTTGAGCCAGATTAACCTGCCTTTGACGAAGTACAGATGGGTTCTGGGGTGTCACCAGCATATCCCTGTGGCCCAGATGCTACCCCCAGTGAACTTTTCTGTGGCTTCTATGACAATGAAGTCATGGAATACCTCGTCAAAGAGACAAATCACCACCATGCTATCTGTGCCAACTTTCTTGGGAGGAAGACCAGTGCCAAGATGGTGGCATGGAGAGCTCTCACTGTGGCAGAATTATATGTGTTCTTGGCACTCACAATGCTGATGACTCATATAAGGAAGCACGTTCTGGCTGACTACTGGATCACTGGCGACATCATAACGACTCCATCATTTGGCAAATACAATGTCCAGGGACAGGTACTTCGACATCCTCTCCTATCTCCACCTGACAAACAACATGGCAGTCCACCTTCCCGACTCATTATGGAAGATCAGGAAGCTGTATGACATGATACGTCATCGGTTCAGCACATACCTGATTCCTTTCCAGAAGATGTGCCTCGACGAGTCTCTGGTCCTGTTCCGTGGTAGGCTGCACTTCCGACAGTATATCCCGTCCAAGAGACACCGCTTCGGCATCAAGCTCTTCGTCCTCTGCGACTGCTTGACTGCTCTGTATGTGCTGGACTTTATAGTCTACAGCGGCAAAGCTGGAGAAGTTGTGACTGACCCTTTCATTGGTTTTGGTGGCGCTGTAGTGAAGAAGATGATGGAGAGGCACTTCAATAATAACCACATCCTCTACACAGATAATTATTACACGTCGCCTCTCCTGACCAAGTACCCCCATGACCGCAAGACCGGAACTGTCGGCACAGTCAAGGGCAAAAGGAAGGGCATGCCAGGCTACCCAACCAAGACGAAGAAGGCGGACATCTTCCACAAGAAGAGTGGCCCCATCCTCTCCATCCACTGGTATGACCAGCGCAAGGTCAACCTCCTCACCACATGCCACAAGGCCCAGATGGTCGCCACAGGGAAGGTGGACCGAACAACCAAGAACCCCGTCCAAAAACCAGCTGCTGTCCTGGATTATAACATCAACATGCGCCTCGTTGACAAGTCCGACTTGCAGATGGGCTTCATCGACTGCCTGCAAACATCTTGCAGGTGGTACAAGAAGTTTATCCTGCATACGGTAGATATGTCGATCCTCAATGCCTACAACATCTACCGTCTGAGGACTCCAGGAGCCAAGAAGTACAAGTCCCTGCGGAAGTTCCACAAGCAGGTGCTACTTGAGCTCCTGGCTAAACATGCGGGTACACCAGGCAGGCCAATACAAGGACCAGGCCAGCTTGACAGAACGGGGTGTGCTGAATTCTTCAGGAAGCACCAGCTCAGCGCCCTTCCTTTCAAAGCACCAGGTAGTAACGCTAGGAGTCAGAAGAGGTGCCATGTGTGCAGCCACACAACTCGCAGACCCCGCAAACCCACAAAAACCACTTGGGAATGCCTCGAGTGTCAAGTTGGACTGTGTGCTGGCACCTGCTTCAACGACTTCCACACTCTAACAAACTTTTGAAGTGGAAGTGACAACAGTGAAAGTGACACTCAAATGTAGGCTAAGAATAATAATATAACTAAGTATAAGTGAAAAGGACACATAAGTAATAATAAGTGCCTTCAATAACAATATGAACAAGTGAAAGTGACACTAAAATATATATTTCTAACAATAAATAAGTGAAAATGGCACTCAATAAGCCTAGGCCAGTCAAAGTGACAGTATAATAATAATAAAACAAAGTATAAGTGAAAGAGACACACACAAGTAATAATAAGTGCCTTCATAACAATATGAATAAGTGACAGTGACACTATATATATTATTAGCTTACCTAACAATACATAAAAGGGGAAATGACACTACCAATTATCAAAGTCCAGTGAAAGTGACACTAATAATCATAATAATAATAATAAAACGAAGTAATAAGTGACACGCTAGTTTGTACATTTTCCATACCCATTCGATCACTATTTCACCACCATACCTCAAAATTTCCCCACACACTCCATCTGTTCCTGGTGCTTTCCCCAACTTCACTCTTTTCATGGCTTCCCACACTTCTGACCTCCTGATCCCCACCTCCTCCTCCACTACTTCTCCTCTTCTCCCTCCCATACCCCATCCAACTATGTTTGCTGGCTCTTCATTCCTTACATTTAGCAACTCGTTGAAGTACTCCCTCCATCTTTCGACTCTCTCTTGCTTCTCGGCTAGCATTCTGCCATTCTTATCCTTCACACTCTTACTGTTTCCCTTGCTACCTTACCTAACTTTCTTGACTTCTTTCCAGAACAGTTTCTTACACTCCCTCCATTTTACACTCAGATTCCTTCCAAATTCCTCATCTACTCTTCTCTTACCTTCCTTAAATACTCTTCACCACTCTCTTTCTCTCCACGTACCTCGCTCGTTTCTGCCTCTCCAAATCTTCATTCCCTCTACTGCCCAATCACTCTCTATACGCTTTTTTCTTATCATCCACAGCTATTTTTACCTCTTCTGTCCAAATATGTGTATATTATTTTTAGTCAAAGGTCAAAGGTCATGATCACTATTTATAATCCATAAGTTTGTTTACGAATTACACCATATTCATAATGCTAGTTAATACGAATATTGGTGTTAAGTTAACTAAATCCTTGATACGAATTTCTAAGGTCAAAGGTCAAGGTTAAAGGTCAAAGGATTTGTACTAGTATTTCCAATTTAATGTAAGATTATCATTAGACATATGCATATTCGGAATGCCTAGGCCAAGGTCATACATGAATAAACAAAATTCCATTTGATGGGTCAAGGTCACAGGTCAAGGTCAAATATAAGGTCAATATGCTCATGTTTTTACTAGTCATGTAAACTTAAAAACATTGTTAAAACACCTTAAGAGCGGCCTATGCGGTTTATTTATATGTACCGCCCAGCGGGGTGTTTTTAGCCAAAATAGGGCTGTTTACGTGATCATTTTCATGCCTAAATAAGACCCAGAACGTAAAACAAGTATCTATCCCTGAAAGGGCATAAACAGAGCTTTCGAATGACACCATAACGATCCTTTTATGATGGCTAGTTTTCTTGCAATAACCGTGCAACGCGAATGCAAAAAGCATGTAATTAGCCACTTTCCCGATACAATTCCTTATATAGCGAGTGAGAGAGGGAGGAGGGAGCTGGGATTCGTGTCAGTATGTTCGCCGCGGTGGTCTGGAGCAGTCATACGCTCGCTACTCTCCTGCCACCACTTGTCTCTCTCTCTCAGCAACATTACGTGCTGAAATTGCCACTCGACCTATGTCGAGCGCCGCCACATAGTCCAGCTTTATTTAACTCGACTTATGTTGCTCGCCGCTAATTAAGGGTTAAAAAACATCTTTAAATGAAATTAAAAAGTTAAATTTTCAGACATCATGAAAGTCAGAGGTCAAGGTCAGCTATTCCATTAATACCTCTGGAACTAGTTGATGATCTTTAATGAAATTTGGCACGCTTATTTGATTTTCCTGGGTTACATCAATGCAAGTAAAACATATAAATATACAGTACATACAGGTCAAGGTCACAGGCCAAAGTCAAACTTCATCATAACAAAATACTCAAATTTTGATAAGTTGACTGTCAGTCGCATTTTACTTAAATATATAACACATATATATACAGTATATATATATATATATATATATATAAATTTCATATAAATATTCTAATATTTAAGGTCAAAGGTCAAGGTCAAAGATCAAAAGAAGAGTGTTAATAATTTTTCCGAAACTTTTCCTAGACTGTTTAACCCTTTCTGTACTGGCAACTTTATTTGTTATCATATTCAAGCCATAGTTAGACGATTTTGTGGAGCTTAAGCAGGATATGTGGTGGAAAAAGGGTTAATTAGGATAGTTGAAAGCCTGCTAATTAAGCTGAATACAATTGTATTATTATTCAGTAGAAAATAAAAAGGGCAGAACTGGCACTGAATGGGTTAATGTATTGTCACCAACTTTTGCAGGCAAATTCGGTTGGTCAATGCGACGTTGTTTTCAGGGTGAATCCTCCAGTATTCTTGGTGATATTATTTATGATGATGGTGATAGTAGTAGTGATGATAATGATAGTACTGATGATGACAGCAGCAGATATGGTAGTAACGAGAGTCATTATGGTGATAGCAATGATGAGGGTGATAATAGTAGTGATGATGATATTTGTAGTGATAATAATGACAGTAGTGATGATGCTGGTAGTAACGATGGTGACAGTAGTAGTGATAATGATGATGGTAGTAATGATGGTGACAGTAGTAGTGGTGATACTGATGACAGTACTAGTAGTAGTGATGATGGTAACAGCACTACGATGATGGTGATAGTTCTATGGATAGCATCAGCAAACTTGACAATAATCTTGACCCCTTAACTTCTTATAACTCCAAATGAATTAAAGCAATCAGGCTGACGTTTCTTTCATTTGGGAAGAGTCCACCAGGAAATCTGTGTGGATATTTACAGCGAGTTTGCACTTGGCCGTTTTAACCCTTAATTAGCGGCTCACCACATAAGTCGAGTTAAATAAAGCTGGACTATGTGGCGGCGCTCGACATAACTCGAGTGGCAATTTCAGCACGTAATGTTGCTGAGAGAGAGAGACAAGTGGTGGCAGGAGAGTAGCGAGCGTATGACTGCTCCAGACCACCGCGGCGAACCTACTGACACGAATCTCACCTCCCTCCTACCTCTCTCACTCGCTATATAAGGAATTGTATGGGGAAAGTGCCTAATTACATGCTTTTTGCACTCGCGTTGCACGGTTATTGCAAGAAAACTAGCCATCATAAAAGGATCGTTATGGTGTCATTCGAAAGCTCTGTTTATGCCCTTTCAGGGATAGATACTTGTTTTACGTTCTGGGTCTTATTTAGGCATGAAAATGATCACGTAAACAGCCCTATTTTGGCTAAAAACACCCTGCTGGGCGGTACATATAAATAAACCGCATAGGCCGCTCTTAAGGTGTTAAGTTACAGTGAGGTCAGTGATCAAGATTATTGTCAAGTTCGTTGGCGCTACCTATAGTAGCAGTGATGGTGGGTATAGTATTAGTGATGATAGTGACAGTAGTAATGATAATTGTAAGATGATGGTGATAATAGTAGTGATGATGGTGATAGTTGTAGTGATAATGATGACAGTAGTGATGATGTTAGTGCCGACGGGAATAGTAATGGTGTAATGGTGATGGTGACTGCTGTAGTGGTGATAGTGACAGTTGTCGTGATGATGGTGACAGTTGTAGTGATGATGGGGACAATAGTAGTTATAAAAGGGGTAATAGTAGTGATAATGATAACACATCACAGAGTTGGGTATGCCGTTTTGATGTTGGGCAAAGCGGCACTTCTACTTTATTATTATTATTATTATTATTATTATTATTATTAGTAGTAGTAGTAGTAATAGTAGTAGTATGATTACTATTAGTAGTAGCAGTAGTGTAATTGGTATTATTATAGTATTATATTATTATTATTGTAGTATTTAATTCTAAATTAGTTATGCTACTACTACGGGGGATAATTCGACAGTCATTTAGAAGTTCGTATATTTTATTTAACATACTTCCTAACTACTCTAATAATAGGTTCTTGGCTTGGGCCGAGATGAGTTCAAGACGCATATTGAATATTACGCTGATTCATGCTAGGTTGTACTTTGGACCCCTAAAGTTCCCGTTACTCCCTAACTGAATCCCCGCTATTCAGGTATTGACTCAAGTCGGCTTCGATCCTACGACCCGTTATTCGTGATTAATCCTAAATAAATAAATAAAAACCCTGCTGTGTCTTTTATTGAGACCAGGGCCCAATGAACCATTGGCTCTTTGCCTAACTAAAAACAAAAGTGTTATTCTTTCCTCTACTCTTTAGGTTTTCCCACGTTTACTGAGCCTTCTGTATCCTTTCTCAATACCAAGGCTATAACACATATAATCTATCTCCTCAATACATAGAATCTATTTACTCCTTTGACACAACCGTCGTTACTACACAAGTACCTCCACAATGACATAAAATCGTACAGATTACCGAATGAGATTACAAGGTCTCTCTCGCATATAATATGGGTTCCGCCACCCAGTTACCTCACAATTTAGGTTCACAATCTTTACTTCAATAACACTATTGGTTTCCGTCACCTCAGTTACTTACATTATAGGTTTAGAACATTTATCTCAATGACACTATTGGGTTCTGTCACCCAGTTACTTCACAATATAGGCTTACAATATTTATCTCAATGACACTATTGGGTTCCGTCACCTCAGTTACTTACATTATAGGTTTACAACATTTATCTCAATGACACTATTGGGTTCCGTCACCCAGTTACTTCACAATGTAGGCTTACAATATTTATCTCAATGACACTATTGGGTTCCGTCACCCAATAGTAGTAGGTAGTAGGGGTAGGCAGCCCCGCCCAGGGAAGTACTACCGCCAAGGTTTCGGGAGACTCAGGGAATAGCCTGAATTCCATTTTCTCTCCCAGGCCTTGGTAGCTGGATACATATCTTTCTGCCTCACACATCAGGGGTATCAGGAAAACCCTCTTTATATAACATACACATCCAACTTCACGACATTGCCCTACATTGCTATCCTCTATCCATAAAACACTACTCTTCCCACTACATATCATACATGTAACACCATACACCTTACCCAATACACATGGCAGTACAATTGTTAAGAGCAAACCTGGTGGTCCCTCGGATATCCACCCCCGGCAGGGTTGGGTCATTGACACAGGGCCCTCCCGGTCGTCATCATGCGACTGTGTCAAGAGCATTGCAACGTCCCAAAGCTGCTCGTCGGTGCAGCTTTTTCTTTAGCAATATAAGGGGACTTCACTCTAACATCAATTCTGTACACCAATTTCTTCAAGCAGAATCCCCTACTCTCCTTTTTTTGACAGAGACTCAAGTAACATCCACATCTGACACGTCTAGATTTAATTTTCCAGGTTATCAACTGCTCCAAAATTTCAGACCTAAAGGAGGTGTATGTTGCTTCGCAAAATCTGAAATTGCCCTGGAGGAGGTTACTAGTTTCAATTGTCCCTATTTTGATTATTCTATATACAAATTAATTTCTGCTGGTAAATTTAAATACATATGTTGCATCTACCGTTCCCCAAATACTCCTCCAGAGCAAAGTCTTTTTGATTCTCTGTCCTCACAACTCAGTGTCCTCAACTTAAATGCTTCTTCTGAAATCACTGTGTTGGGTGATTTTAATGTCCATAATGTTGAATGGCTCACTCATTCAGCCAGGACTGATGATGCTGGTCTTGAATGTGAGCTATTTGCAGACTCATTTAATCTCACTCAACTAGTCAACCAACCCACCCGTGTACCAGATAATCCTAATCATAATTCCCACCTACTGGACTTATTTTTAACAACCAATTCAGAAAATTATGATGTTACAGTGAGGTCCCCGCTTGGATCTTCTGATCACTGTCTGATACAGGCCACCTGTCTATCACCTACCACACCTTCCCACTCTGAACCTGTTTTGGTGACTAAATGGCATTACGATAGGGCAGACTGGGAGGGTCTTCAAGGTTTCTTTATTGATATTCCCTGGACCTCTTTCTTTTCTAATGATGCACACTCCACCTTGAGCCACATACAAGATTTTGTAAAAATTGGAATGGAAACTTTTATTCCTCATCAAAAGTACAGTAAAAGATCTAATTCACCTAAATGGTTTGACCATAATTGTGCTAGAGTAACTGAACAAAAAGCAATAGCCTACAATGCATACACAAGATCAAAAACACATGAAGCCTTTAATTACTTTAGAAACATCAGAAATCATGCCAAAACTGTATTAAACCTAACTAAATCAAACTTTCTCCACAAGCAGGCAAATAAACTTCTAAATAATCCAAATGATAACAAAATATTTTGGTCTACTCTTAACTCATTTAAATCCAACTTCACTACTGCTTCATCCATTCCACCATTAAAATCTCCGACTGGCAATCTTGTAAGTGACCCACGAGGTAAAGCTAACCTTCTTGCGGATATTTTCTCCACCAACTCAACCTTAGATGAAATGAATCAAGATGTCCCTGTACTTAATTTTAATTCGCCTGAAATTCCCTCACTTAAGATCCACACCAGACATGTCAAAACTATTTTGCAGAATCTCTCGGTAGATAAGGCTCCTGGTCCAGATGAAATTCCTCCAATAGTACTTAAGAATTGCTCCTTGGTGCTCGCTCCTGTATTGGTAAAATTTTTCCGTCTGTGTACTCATACCTCATGCTTCCCAGTACCCTGGAAAGAAGCAAACATCCATCCAGTTCCTAAAAAAGGTGCCTCTTCAGATCCATCAAACTACAGACCAATAGCTATAACTTCCACTCTTGGTAAAGTCTTTGAAATTATATTAAATAATCACATAATTAAGCATCTTGAGAATAATAAATTAATCAGTGATAGGCAATATGGTTTTAGACGATGTCGATCAACTGCAGACATGCTTTGCCTTCTTACGCATCAAATCAACCAAGCTACAGACCAACATGGTGAAACACATACAATAGCGCTGGATATATCAAAGGCATTTGATAGAGTCTGGCATCAATCCTTATTGTCGAAGATGTCACACTACGGCCTTGCATCATTAGTTCCACTAATTTCTTCTTATCTTCATAACAGAAAAATACGTGTAATGGTAGATGGCCTTTATTCTCAATTTCACTCAATAAATGCTGGTGTTCCCCAGGGATCAGTTTTGGCCCCAATTCTGTTCCTCATTCATATCAATGATCTCATATCTACCACTCATAATCCAATACATTCCTACGCAGATGACTCAACACTCCACAGTTCCTTCACATTTACCAATTCTTTCACCCAACCCGATCTTATAAATTCAAAAATAAACACTGCAATTTCTCTGAACCAGGACCTTTCTAGAATTAATGGATGGGGACAAAAGAATCTAGTTTCCTTTAATGCACAGAAAACCAAGTACATTCAATTTTCTAACCGACAGAATCTCACTGACTCCCATATATTTTTTAATGATGTAAATATTCCCACTTCCCCTAGTATTGACATTCTCGGTGTAACATTAACTACTAACTTGAGCTGGACACATTATGTTAGAAGCATTGCTAAGAATGCCTCTAAAAAACTGGGACTCCTGTACAGAGTTCGAGAATTCTTCACTGACGAGCAGTTGGCCGTGATATATAAAAGTCATGTGCGTTCTCAGATGGATTACTTTTCACCTCTGTGGGGTGGAAGTGGAGTGGTTGCATTAAGGCAGTTGGACAAAATTCAAAATAAAGCTATTAGATTAATCAATAACCCTGCAATCACACAGGACCTTCCTACATTATCCATACGAAGAAACGTTGCATCCCTTGCATTATTCTACAGATATTTTCACAACAATTGTTCCGAGGAACTTGCTTCAATTGTGCCGCCTCTCCACATCTTTCCCCGTAGAACTAGGGCAGCTGAGAGCGCCCATGAATTTACACTTTCTCCTCCACAATGCAGAACTTCTGCTTATCAGAATTCATTTATCCCCAGAGCTACTACTCTTTGGAATTCACTTCCCTCGAATTGCTTTCCACAAACTTACAATCTACAAATGTTTAAATCCAGTTGTTACAAACATTTTATGAATGGAGGATGCCTTTAGGCACATGGACCTTTTTGTTTTATCTGTGTTTTTCCTTCCTCCGTTCATTGTCTCTTAAAAAAAAAAAAAAAAAAAGTTACTTCACAATATAGGCTTACAATATTTATCTCAATGACACTATTGGGTTCCGTCACCCAGTTACTTCACCATATGGGTTTACAATCTTGATTTCAATTACCCCTTGTGAATTTACCCTCAAGTAACCCTGTTACTAACACGGTAGGTTACCTTTCACCTTAATCAATTATCGTACTAATAAAAGATGAACCGTGCTTCAGACACATACACGGAATAACTCTTTTAGACTTAATAATAACGCAACTCACATTGGACTAGTGTCCTTCTTCACAGTTTCCTTTTTACACAACTTAATAAATTATTCATATGGACTAGTGTCCTTCCCTAGCTATAGCTAATCTATTAGGCAACTAAACAACTATTTCCCGCTTTAACTTACTGGTTGCCTCATATATTAACAACAGTATTCTTTCCCTCCCCTCCTTACTTTTACTCTTTTAATCTTTAATCTATTTGACAACTTAACAACTGTTTCCCTCTTTAACTTACTGGTTGCCTCATTTATTAACACAAGTATTCTTTCCCTCCCCTTTTTACTTTTACTCTTTTAATCTTTAATCTCTCCTATCAGATCCTATATAATAACTCTTCGGCTGGTGCCGCTGCTAACAAAAATAACTAATTAATAACACATCATCATCTTTATATATTCAGGTAAGTCTAAATTATTTTTACTTTAGTCTTGTCCTAGAAGGACACATTAATTTTTATAAGTGATGGCCACTGGGTTAGTTCTAAAGTCTCTCTCTTTTTTTATCTCAACTGGAAATCTTTGCTCTCCCACTACTATCTGTTGTCCTCCTGAATCGCTTGGCTGGCTGTAGTGGTATGCAAGCCTGCGATGCGACGACAGGCGGCCAGATACTGAGGGTGTATCTGCCTTAGTAGGGAAGAGCTGATGATAGGCCTGGGGTGGGCCTGTTGGAACAAAAGGCGAGGGCTGGGAAGGTGGAGCCGAATTTCCTGTATAGTATCTATTAGTGCGAGAGAGCAAGTAGGTTGCGAGATCTGTACCCAGTGCCGACTGGCCGGCGAATGACTTTGCAATGCGCCGGAACGGAACGGAAGTATATAGTAAAGGTGAGGCAAGTAATAATTTTGCGCCGGAAGTATATAGTAAAGGTGAGGCAAGTAATCAAATTTACCCTAGTGGTACGACCTACGCCAAGGCCGATTTTACACTCCAGGTACCCAGTTTAACTCTTCGGGTGGGACGAGGCGAACAAAAGAGAACTAATACTGAACAATCCTGGTGGCTAACCAAGTTCTCAGTCTCGTGTGTTGATTGGTCGTAGGAAGCCACCAATCAGTCCCCTGAATTCATTTTAGCCACCATGAATCCAGGTACTCATTTTCGTCTGAGTGAGACGGAACTGACAGGGAATGGAGTTTGTTCAACACTCCTGGGCTACTTGAACCCTGGTGGCAAGCCAGGGAAATTTCACCCACCCCTAGGGCAACATCTGGTCAATGTCGGTACTGGGTGCAATCACCCAACCAGCTACTGCCTTTGCTGGAGCAGGACAACATGCCAAACCCACCCAGCAACTGCTGTGCTGGTACCAGGCGCGGTCACCCATCCAAGTGCTGAGAGAGCAAGTACGTTGCTTAACCTTCTGATCTGTTATCAGGGTTGCAAGCGTGTAGGCAGGGTTGCATTTTGCGCCCCCCCGCCCCCTCCCTTTATAGTCCTGGCCCTCGCTCTCCTGCGCTGCCATTGGCTGAGAGACTCGCATGGCATCCCGCTCGCACTGACTTCTTGCTTCCTTCATCTTCTCTCTCTCCTCTTCATAGTAAGTTCCAGGAAGTTGATTATAAACCTCTTTTGGTGGCTTATGGGAGTACAGGGCTGGCACCGAGGTATTACTTAGGGGATAATCAGAAGGAGCTCTTCGGGCAGAGAAATAGAGTAACTTTTGAGGTGAAATAAGAAGTCCAGCTTCGCGCTCCGATAATGGAGGCTGCTGATTGGCTGGTGGGCGTGGTGTGGCATGTTGCAGCCGTGAGTTGTCAGAATCAACTGGCCGTGCAGGCCAGTAAAAGGGGGCGCATTGATTGGCGGAGGGCGTTTCTACTTTAATTATTATTATTGTAGTAGTAGTAGTAGTAGTGTGTTGCCAAAGCTCACAGCCAATCAGCAACGTGCTATTTTGAACATTAAAAATCAGCAAGCTTAACGTGCATTTTGGGAAGGTAGACGAGAGGCGTGTCCTTGCAAACATCAGAACACTGCCTATAAGACATCCCAGCGATTTTAAAGTGTATGTATTCATTACGTTGGAATTATAGTTTTAAAGGCTTAGCTTAGGCATAATATGGAGACCTCTTCAATTGATACAAGTATTATTTTTTTGGGTCGATGAAATTAATGAAGGTGACGACACTCTAGGATACCTTGGACATTATGTTGGTCCCTGTGTACCAGGTTAGTGGCTATCATCCATCACAGGTTATAAAGGGTGACAACCAAACACAATTATCAGCTTATAACCACAATCGGTATTATTTCAGTAATGCTATAATTATTTTATAGTATTTCGTCTGTTGACATTCGTCCATGATTCTAAATGAAACAAATAAAAAAACCAAACTTGAACATCAATAATTACAGATCTAGTTTATGTGATGGCATTTGTACTAAGGATTTAGCATCTTAAATTTCTTTGAAAAAATACAATAATTACACATGCATCAACTTTTGGAAACCCCTTCAGATATAATTAATTACATAGTTTCCGTTTAAGGCATGATACGGTGTACATATAATGCAATATATTATCAATATTATATGTTCGTCTGATAGTAATTGACTAAACCAACTGACTATAATAAACTAATTAGTTATTTAACATTATTATTGAAGCGAACTGGGCTGTATAATTACACATTATGGTTCGATACTATCAACCAAAATACCTTCATGATCCTCACAAACCTTCCCAACACAATACTCCACAACCATTCTCGCGAGTGATGTCAGATGTGGTGCATATTACCAAAGTGGTTCACATTTACCCGGGTGATTTATAACAATGTTTAAGAGGTATATCCTGGAGTTGCTAGCCTCCAATACAAAGGATCCTTATTCATCACACATATTCACTACCAAGATAAGTGACCAGAAGAATACTGTACCTTGGAATAGCCTGGAAATTACCCATTCACGTCTCGCTGACCATGTAATCTAGTTTATTAAGTTCACTCCCAACACCAAACACCTCCCAATGATATTAATGAAAACATGAGCTGCTTGAGGAGTATGTGTGGAGTTACTCGTAGAGACGGATTGAGGAATGAAGAGATACGTAGGAGAGTGAGGCAGCAGGAACATTTGTCAGCCAGAGTGGACAGAAGAGTGCTGAGCTGGTATGGTCATATTGAACGAATGGGAGATGAAAGGCTTACCAAGAGAATATGTGAGTCAGATACAAGGGGAGATAGAAGGGCAGGAAGACACCCATTGAGATGGAGACTGTAAGAAAAGCTTTGGATGGTAGAGGAATGACTATAGTGGCAGGGGAAGTGGTTGTGGACAGGAGTGAATGGAGAATGCTTGTGAATAGTTGAGTGAACATGTGGTCATTTGGGGGAAGGAGTCGGGCACAAGTTGGACTAGATAATAGTCCATCAGGTGCCTGGCCCGGGGAGACGATTAATATGAAGGGTGCGCCTGGAAGTGTGGTGGGCGGGCATGTGGCTTCGGCTCCGCTGCATGTCTGCCTGCCGGGATCGGAACCTCTCGGGTGGTCGGGGGCCGGGGAAGTGCTGGAGCGACCTTGGTGACCCTGGTCTCTGGGTCTTCTGGGTGACCTAGATGTGTGTGAATTTGTGTTTTTATCTTGTTTGTGCGTTTTCCCTGTTCTTGCTCTGTCTTGAGTCGGCCACCCCCAAGAACAAAGGAAGAACAAATAATAAAATAGAATGAAATAGAAAAAAGAAACAAAAATATGAACAATGGGGTTTGGGCCTGAGCATATTGATAGATAGATGTGATCTTACCGGTGTTCGAACCTGGGTTACCACATTATTCAAATATTATCGAATTTTGTTCTTTCGTTGCTCTCGTCTCTCTCTCTCTCTCTCTCTCTCTCTCTCTCTCTCTCTCTCTCTCTCTCAACACCTCCTATGTAACAGACTCCAGCTATGCAGCACCTACCATCAGTCACTCTCAGCCAGATTCATGTCGCCTCCAGCATCTTCACTCCGAATTTATGGCAAAATTCGTCCTTTCCATACTCCCCCAGGCTCACCAACACCACCAAAATGTGTTGGGGAGGTGATAGTACAGTGGGTAGCATTGTGGATTGCGGATCGAATGGACGTTTAAGTCTTCATCAAATATCAGGGTTATTGCTGAGATGATCTTATAATTTCCGTAACTAACATTTTAAAGCTCCACTGTCGACATCTAGTCCGACACAGGTACCAAACAGGTCAAAGCTTCACTTGATAATCTCGAGCCTAGCAAGAGTTACAAGCTACTGAACAACTTACAGTCCCGAGGTTATAAAACAAAAATAAATATCCTACAATAAAAACATTTCCGTTTCAGCTCAAACAGTAAACGAGACACTGTCTTAAAGTATGTATTATTGACTCATCCATTATTGCTAGCAGGCTACTTTAATATTTGTTGTCATTAATATTGGGTGTACCATAATGACCATTATAATCACAAACATATTCAAACTACAAACTGTTACAATTGTCTAGTTTGCAATTGGTAGTATTTCAAAACCTTTTGTAGTGTCAGGATCTTCTCTCCAATAAGCATTCGCCTTTAATTAATAACATGAACGGTAATGGTATCATCAGTTATGTTACCACCAACATTAACACGAGGGTTTTATGAAGCAGTGTTATCATCTACAGGTAAGCTTACTGTACTAGGAAGATAAAAGGATATTTATCTGAATTGTTGGGATAATGTTGCTACATTTTGTTGGAATATGTTTGCAGTGTTATTTAAGTTCGTTGGAATGTTGTGCAATGTTTCTATTCACTAACGTAAGTGATAATTGAAGGTTCATATGTTTATCAGCGTTCATTCTGTTTTTCTTTGCAGTTGCGTGTCAATTATATTTTCGAAATATATATGCTTTCAGGACAAACATAATCACTACACACACTCATACACACGATAGTATCGACATCTACAGTATCCTCGCCGTTAAGGTTGTCTCGATATATACATATTAAATTATCCATTTTGTTTACCTATTTACATACACATATTTTGAATGTAGGGTGCACATAGTTTACAATAACATTTATTAATGTATCACCTATATATATATATAACTGTGTTTGGCTAGCATAGTATTGTTTTTAATGAACTTATATATATTTCCCACAACAAATGTTACATATGATAATATCCTCTTAGTTTGATCATATTGAAAACTTGTTATAAATCTTCAAGGTATTACATTAATAAAGGCAAGTTAAGGTCTTGATGACGAATGTGGTACTTTAACATGGTATTCGGATGTAGATAAGGCTTACTCAGTATTCTTGTATTCAGTTAACTGCCTTACAAATAGTTAAACAACAACCATCACACATAATCTAAATATTTAAAGATCAAATGTTGTTGGAAACACTCGGAAGTGCACCAATGCAGTACCAAACTTGTATGATGATCTAGTTGAATTAGGAACATATTTGTTTGAAAACAAGAACAGTCAAAGTTACCGTCCCTCTCCATTAAGTCCACTTGACGCACACAACGACCTGCCTATAATTTTACCTTGGCACCCGAACATTGTGTAGTTTCTATTAAATATTGTATAACAAAAGAACAGAAAGAAGAGAACCAACAGGATTAAAGCGGGGAATTGATATAACCTCGTGTGGAGGGGAGAAAGGCTGATAATACAACAACAAACGACAGAAAGGAATGTGTAAACAGAGAAAGGGTGAGGAATTACGCTTGGCAGAGAGAGAGAGAGAGAGATAGATGTTTCATGCAATAGATACGAATTTGATGGAATACAGTATAACAATATTTGGCAACTATTACTTGGCAATGAACAATTTATATGAACTAATTCCTTAAAGTTTAGTTTAAAGTAATGTTGTATATGCACAGAGTAAATATATAAGTTGTAAGTAGAGTTAGGAAGGTTTGAAGATATTATACAGTCAAAACGCGAATCCCAATTATTAGACAATGAACCAGTAACGAGTGGGAACAAGGACACAAATATTACACTCATGACAGTAATTCCTGTTTTCACTATTTCCTAAAATATTGGCCCTAACGACAAGACATTTTCTTTGGATCAACGGTTATTAAATATATTATGAATATTATGAATAATCACCAAGATTACATGAAAGTCCAGGCAGGAATTTTATCCAAGGTTCTCCCAGACGGGCATATTTCTAAATGACAATTAATGAGGGGAGGAGTACCTGTACATTTTGTCTTAAGTATACATAACACAGTATTATTGTGGACACATTATATAGAGCACAAATATAGTATATGTTATGTGACATTATATAACCAACATGAATACATAATACGGATTTGTGATGATTGCGAGTTGCAACATATGGTATCCAAGTCTCTTCAGTAAAAACGTATACTTTTTCATAGGGAAATGGATAATAAACACACGGATTGCAGTATATGACGAATAATGAATTCATGATTATATTAAATAAACACATGTTTTTGGTATTTAGCATTGTCTTAGAATTGCATAATCATCATACAATATAAATACATGTATCAGGAAAATAAACACACTTTCATTAATATGGTTTGGTGTTAACATAAGTTGCATGATATGAAGTGACATGTAGAGAAAATGGAGCTATAATTGAATGACATGATGAAGTATCGGCCATTGAACCGATGATATGAGAGTCTTTAGAAAACATGTATTGTCATGTTGAGCCCATTTTATGAGACATATTCAAAAATTGAACTTCCCTCTTCAGACATATTTTTGAAACTTAAAGGAAATAAGTGTGAACTTACTAAATTGAAATGCACAAAATAAACATTAATGATTCTGTCCATGAAAAAGAGTGAAAGATGTTTGAATATCTACATATAAAAGTTTTACTTGGAAATAGTCACTTAGAATACACTATTAACACTCAACGAGCGGCCTAGGCGGTAATTTCTATGTACCGCCCAGCGTTTTTTTTTACCATAAATGGGGTTGTTTCCGTGCTCTTTTTCATGCATAAACAAGACCCAGAGCGTAATACAAGTATGTATCCCTGAAAGGGCGTAAATTGAGCTTTCCAATGACACCCGAACCATCCTTCTACGATCACTGGTTGTCTTGCAACGATCGTGCAACCGAAGGGCAATATCGCTAAAATACGGTCGTTTTCTTACATTATTACGTGTGAAATGAGTGAGAGAGGGTGGAGTACAAAGGAGTACATCTCAGTAGCTCCACGGCCACCGTGGTGAGCGGTCATGAGGTAACCTACGCTCCTCCCACTGCTCCGCTCTCTCTCAGAGCACATTACGTGCTCAAAATTGCATTCGACAATAGCCGGGCGCCGCCAGTTAAGAGTTAAGTCAGTAGTGAGGATAGAGACTTTATCATTACCGAAACTGGTAGGAGTGAGATGAGGCAGAGGGCAGGGGTCACCAGGATTGCTGACCGCTCAAGCTGAGTCCACTCGCTCTCTGAACCGGGAAAAGTTGCCTCGCCACCAACACACGCAGGTCAATTCGCCCCTCGTCCGTTCACACTCAGGTTACGTCGCTGAAAGTTGAACTCATAGAATGACGAAAAACAACACGTTTCGCTGGTGAATTAACTTAACGGTAGATTTGTAGCTGGATATATTTAGGAGTTAATAACAGTTGATCAGGAACACAGGAAATGAGCAAACTCAGGAACTCAGGAAATAGGTAAACTGGTAGCGTAGATAATTTTCTGTAGATGTGCGGTCTTCTCCTCAAATTAATTAATGAGGGCCGCCGCTGACCTACCTTGCCATTTGGTTGTTGTTACCTTAAGGGGTTAAGATTTGGTTTTATTGTTGTTTGGTCGATTGATGATTCTGGTCGATTCTGGTTCTGGTAGATTCTCTCAGGGTATGTAGTCTCTGGTTTACCTCCTTTATTTATATTATTTATGTAGTAGTAATACTGCCAACCCGCTTACTCTAATTTAGGGTAAATAGTCCATGAGCCAGGCCATCGACGGGTATCATCTGGATGGGCAAATTCTTGTTGCTATTTTCTTTTTCCTATATATGTCCACATTATTTATTGGTAGGATAACCTTTGCAGAGGAGTAGCTTATTAGTTGTTATGATGCATTCACTATTTTGACCTATGTAAATACCATACGCAAAACAACGGTCAGTCTCCGATGTTGTAAATTTCATAATTTTTGTGTCATTACTCATGATTTAAGTGCCATTTGCAGTTGCAGAGAAGCCCAGCAGATACAGAACCATTCATATAGATAAAATGATATTTATTGATATGAGAAAATCTATTCTATCAACGGTTGTCACCTGACTTTCCATTTCTGTTGCAGACATCTGGTGACCTGAGATATGGCTGCTGAAACTACTGAAATTCCAACCAAAAAGCAACGAATGGAACCTGAGCAATGTGCCATCCACTGCACCGATGACACCTCTGAGCTGGTGTCACCCAGAGACGTGGATTCCTGGAAGACATTGGTCAGGGCGGCGGAGATAAGGAACAATGCTGACCTCATGGGCCTCACAAGAACAACACCTGAAGGGGAGGTGCCTCGGGTTTGGTACCACAGGAAATGCAGGAGCATCTTCACCATGAAGAAACTACTACGTCCTACGTCCCGAAGTTACAGGCTGCAGGGAGTTCAGCCAGACCACCATGCGTTACTCCAAGCACGTCGAGAGTTCTTGAGGAGTAGTGTATGTTCTGTGACAAAACCAGCAAGTACATCAAAGGTCAAAAGACCCGGAAGGACATGATCAAGTGCTGTGAGCTGCGGGATGACAGTAGGATACGAGATGCAGCTGTCAAGAAGCTAGATGACAGAATGCTGTCAATCACCAGCAGGGAGCTTGTTGCAGCGGAAGGGCATTACCACATATCATACTATCGCTCCTACAGTAGAGGGAAGCCAGTTGCAAGCAGTGGACTTGCTGATGCTGAAGATAATGCTGATGATCATTACAAGACCGCAGAAACACAGGCTCGTGAGGAGCTTTTTTCGTACATCAGGAGCCAACTTCTCCCTTGCCCATGGCAACCCTCAGGCAGCGATTTGAGGAATCAATGTCCTGTCATGGCATCAGTATAGTCACCAATTCGTCTAGGAGAATCTATGTTGCAAGATAGAAAAAGAGCTGGGAGAATCTATCCACATTTGCCCTGATGACAAAGGAAAACTTCTAGTGTGCACTAACAGTCTCTCGAAGAGTGACCTTGTGAAGAGAACACATGCTCTGCAAGTTGAGTTGGATCCTATGAGAGCTCAATCAGTTGCATTGGTTTCCAAAGCTGCTATACTCCTGAGGAATGAAATAAAACAGAATGAAATCAACCAAACGTGGCCACCTGATGTGAAACAGGACAATGATATCATCCCACAATCTGTCATCAAGTTTCTGCAAACCTTGCTGACAGGGAAGACTGATTATCCTCAGCCATCTGAAAGAGTTGAATGTCTCACTACCTCCCTAAGCAGTGATCTAGTGTTTACCGTCACTGGTGGCAAGACCAAACCACCAAAGCACATCATGCTGCCCTTTGCGGTAAAGTCTCTGACAGAACTTATTCGTACACTGAATTGACTGGGCCATGGTGTTTCATACACACATGTTGAGGTTCCTAGTGGCCAAGTGGAAGACACCCAAGCTGAGGGACAAACTGAATGACAAGAAACTCTATGTTGCCAGTGAGGAAAGCTGCTTGTGCATCACCAAGAACCAGTGGGCAGTGGTTGCAGGCCTGCAGTAGAACCAAGAAGAGGCTGACACAAGAATAATTTTGCATGCAGCTCATGCTGCAGAGGAAGGCTACAGTGCTGTAGTAATAACAGCTGATGACACCGATGTGTTGGTGCTATGCCTGGCATTCTCCGCTGATGTCTCCTGTCCCTTGTTCCAGAAATGCGGAACGAAGAACCGGGTTAGGTATCTTGACATCACCAAGCTACGCCAGGCCTTGGGATACAGTGTCTGTACTGCTCTGATTGACATGCACGCATACACAGGATGTGACATGGTGAGTGCCTCCGCAGGTCGTGGGAAGCTTGGAGCGTTAAAGCTCATGAGATCAGAGCATTGGCAAGAAGTGTTTCGCGAGCTGGGACAGTCTTGGGAACTATCAACGGACCTATTCAAGAAGCTGCAAGCATTCACATGTAAACTGTACACAACATCCACGACAACAGAGGAAATCAATACAGCCCGCCATCAACTTTTCTGTGCAAGGCGTGGGGAGCTTGAGTCTAGCCAGATGCCACCATGCAAGGACTGCCTTTTTATGCATGCCATGCGTGACAACTATCAGGCTGGCACCTGGAGAGGGTGTCTTCAGCAACATCCACAAGTCCCAAGCCCAGTCGAGCATGGCTGGGCCAAAAATGACGATGGCCAGTTCAGCGTGGCATGGATGCGGGGATCTCCAGCCCCTGATGCAGTGCTGCAGCTGCTGTCCTGCAAGTGCAGTCATGGATGCAAGCTACCGGAATGCCAGTGCATGAGGAATGGATTGAAATGTACAAAAATGTACAAGCTGCAGACATGTGCCAAGCAACCCAAAGACGAGGACATTGACATTATGATCTCGGAGGCATATCTGACTGACTCTGAAACAGACAACTAAAATGGAGGACTGATCTTCAGGAGGGATCCTTCACACTTGAAAGACTGATAATTTGTGCTTCAAATTATCTGTGACATAAGAAAGAAGCTTATTATTTAATTTTAATTGTATTTACATCACATGTTTTGTTCTTGCCAGAGTAATAAAAGACTTTCTTTCATGGGTATCTGATTTTCATCAAATTCGGAGACATAAATATCATATTCTTAAGGTGAATCAATTATTATTTTTATACTAGGGATATGAATACAAAGAAAAATGTACAGTAGCCCAACTAAATTCTGTGACAAAATATTAGGTACGTGGCACCTGTCTAGTTAGCGCTCCTGCCCCAAGCCCGTGTCTAGCAGAGACCCGCGGTGTCTAGGCAGGTGCCGCCACCACCTGAGCTACCACAGCCAGGGCACACGTACAGTTACAGTACTCGTACACGCTGGGCGCTACATATGACAATATTGCTATCATTATTTGTTTGTATCATAATAGAAGGCTATCTCTCTCTCTCTCTCTCTTTCTTCGTTAAATTCAAACATATTTACGTGCGACAAACTACTTTATAGATACATTTCTATACATAACGGAAAATGAATACAATGAGTTGCATAGATTGTATTATATAATCTATAACACACTTGTTAGTGATTGTTCTACTCAGAACCCCTATTAAAAACTATACTTGGTGTTGGTGTAGAAAGTATTCGAGAAACGGGTAGTCAATCTCTACATATATCTCCTGATCTACTCATATTTATGTATTTATATATATATTTTTTTTTTTTTTTTTTTTAGTTATAAGATGTTATGCGGTCAGGATTAGCGCCAAGTTCGCTGGCACCGGGTATATATTGTATGAGTTATCCGAAACGTTTAAATGTATTTGATGTTACTAACAAAATTGTAGTTTTATACAGCTAAATGACTGAGAGACTTAATTTGTCTGGACGACAATAGCATCTGAGGTGAAGCCAATGATCTTAGGGCTAATAAGTGATTGAGGTTTCCGAATGTTTGTGTGCGAACTGCTGTATGGATTCTTCCCCTGCCACCTCTTCTTTTTTTCCTCCTTTCATGTGTTTCTTGTTGATAGTCCCTATCCATTGTGGGAATAAGGCCTGGCTACTGACTAAATTACAAACGTCAAATTAAGAGGAGTATGCTGCTGTCACATTTGTTAAGCTCTTAATCATCAATCTTGTAATGGAATTTAACCGTGTTGGCTGCGAGTGTCTCGCTATCCATTAACCTTTCTTTTCCCAAGCATACGAATCGATAAACAAAGACAAATAAATACCTTCAAAGATATTGACATGTCAGTAAAGTTTTCGATAAATATCCACATGACAGATTGCTGATTAAAGAAGCAGCTCTTGGAATAGGGCGAACTATATTACGTGTATTAGACCATGGCTAATTAGTAGGAAATTAACAATTAACATTAACAGTAGCCTATGCAATCATATTCATTCCTCCACACCAAAATTATTAAAATTATGAATTTCACCCCAGCCTAGGAGTCCCCAGGGGGGGGGGGGGGGGGACCATGAATGCCACCACACCCGAACGACCATCCCCTGACGACCCCACAAAATTACCTGGACCTCGGCCTGTTACTCATTCTATTGATTTCTGCAACATTCACGGACTTTCCTCTAACTTTCACTCTGTTGAACGTAATCTCTCCTCCTACAAACCTGAGCTTCTCTTCCTCACCTAAACTCAGGTGTCTGCAGCAATATCCAGCAGCCCTTGCTCTGTATCCTCCTACTTTCTCTATCCTAGTTTCAAAGCCAAAGGCGGATGTTGTGCATATGTGCACAACAAACTCACTTGCTTTCGCGTTCCCGATTTCGACTCCTCTGAATTCTCAACTTTATGGCTCAAACTTTCCTGTCATTCTCTTACTAAATATTTCTGTGCTGTCTATCTTTCCCCTAACTCTAAGAACTTTCTCAAATTCTTTGACTATTTAAACTCTAGAGTGGAACACATTCAATCCATTTCTCCTTTCTCAGAAATCTCCATCTTAGGAGATTTCAACATTCACCACCGCCAATGGCTCTCCTCTCACACTACTGACCCACCTGGTGAACAAGCCTACGTCTTTTCTATCCTAAATGACATAGAGCAGGTAGTTCAGCAACCCACCCGTATCCCGGATCGCATCGGAGATCGGCCCAACATTCTTGACTTGTTTCTAACTTCGAACCCTCCTTCTTATACTGTTGATCTTTTCTCTCCTTTGCGCTCCTCCGTCCATAAACTTATCTCTGTCACCTGTCCTATCTCTCCAGTACGGCCACCCGATCCTCCTAGCCGGCGGCGCTAGTGGCACTTCGGCGCTGCCGACTGGGAGGCTCTCCGGCAGTACTTCTTTGATTTCCAATGGAATTATTTCTGCTTCCGTGGCCGGGGACCCTCGGAGAGTACTGAACGCATTACCGAGGTAATCCTATCGGGCATGGAAGCATACATTCCATTCTCTTTCTCTCAGACTAATGCTAAAAAATCTTGGTTTACTCACGCCTGTTCTATGGCTGTCCGCAATAAGGAGGAAGCATTCAAACGGTACCGACGCCTTAAAACTCAAGACTCTCATTCTTCCTATGTTTCTGCCCGGAATCAAGCCAAATCTGTTCTTCGACTTGCCAAACACTCTTTCATCAATAATAAATGCACTGAACTATCCAACTCTAGCTCTTCCCAAGCTTACTGGCATCTAGCCAAAAACCTCTCCAACAATTTCTCTTCCTCGTCTTTCCCTCCCCTTTTCCACTCTGATGGCACAACCATCACTTCTTCCTCTGACAAAGCTAAATTCTTCGCTCAAACTTTTGCTAGAAACTCCACCTTGGATGATTCCGGTGCTATTCCTCCCTCTCCACCCTCCTCTCTCTTACTTATGCCTGATATCCTAATCTCTTCTAAAGATGTACTTTCTACCCTCTCTGGGCTTAATACTAACATGGCATACGGTCCGGACAGTGTACCTCCTGTTGTTCTCAAAAACTGTGCTTCCGTGCTAACTCCCTGCCTAGGCAAACTCTTTCGTCTCTGTCTATCCTCTAACGTCTTCCCTTCATGCTGGAAATTTGCTCACATTCAACCTGTCCCAAAGAAGGGTGACCGCTCTTAACCCTCCAACTATCGTCCAATTGCTCTCATCTCTTGTCTTTCTAAAGTTTTTGAAACTATTCTTGGTTCCAAATTTCTTAAGCATTTCTCTTCTCATAATCTGCTCTCAGATCGCCAGTATGGCTTCCTTAAGGGTCGCTCTACTGGTGATCTTCTTTCATATCTTGCTAGCTCTTGGTCATCCTCCTTTCGGGAATTCGGTGAAACTTTTTCTATTGCACTAGACATATCGAAAGCCTTCGATAGAGTCTGGCACAAATCTTGAATTTCTAAATTACCCTCCTTCGGTTCCTATCCCTCCATCTGTGCCTTTGTCTCTAATTTCCTTTCCGGCCGTTCCATAGCCGCGCTTGTGGATGGCCATTGTTCACTTCCTCACCCTATAAACTCTGGTGTTCCTCAGGGCTCTGTCCTATCTCCTATTCTCTTTCTAATTTTTATAAATGATCTCCTCAACTGTACCTCAATTCCCATCCATTCATACGCAGACGACTCAACCTTACACTACTCCATTAGTTTTTCAGAACGCCCCAGCCAGCAATCCCTCAATGACAAACGTAATGAAGCCATAGAACTCTAAAATTTTGATCTAAATACTATCTCCAATTGGGGCAGAGAAAACCTTGTTACCTTTAACCCGTGGAGCCCCGGCTAGTTTTGTAATGTTTGCGCACCAGAACCCGGCCGGTTTTCAATTTTTTTTTTTATTCCAGAAACAATAGCGAATGGGTTAAGAATGAAGGAAAAACCACGAAAAACCGCTCAAAAAGCTTAAAAAATGGTCCTACAGAGACCCCGAAAACGGATTTTACAAGAGTAAAAAATTGAAGGCAATTATCCCTAAAAAACAGGTTATTGCGCGCTCGCGCTCACGCACGTGGACTTTGAGAGTTTTCAACCATCGGCACGGTTGCGTGGGATACGTACACAGTTCCCATACAAATCTGAGCCCTCTTGAGTGGCTACACCTGAGGTCACGGTCGGCGCAATTAGAGTGACGTGCCAGGCGCGTCTCTGGGGCTGTGCGTTACATACATCGCCGACGCGTCAGGCGCGTCGCTGGGGCTGTACGGGTTAATGCTTCCAAAACCCAATTTCTCCATCTATCTACCCGTCACGATCTCCCAGCGGACTATCCCTTATTCTTCAACAATACAGAAATCAATCCTTCATCTTCTCTCAATATTCTTGGTGTCTCTTTTTCTTCTGCTCTCAGTTGGAAGGATCATAGAGTAGAGTCCCGCCACCACAGGTTTCCGGATTTACACCAGTGAGGAACGGTGCACGGCCAACGCAGAAAAGGTCTCATCTACCAGTCACAATGTCAAACAGATTTGAGATATTGGTAGAGATGGAAGACGAACCAGAAGAGACCAGGCTCGTTGGGGTTTCCATCCTACGAGGACAGGTCGAAGAGTTCTGCAACAGAGTCCCGAATCAACGAAAAAGATTTTGCATACCAGGAGCTGGACTGGACGACATTGTGGAAGCCTTCGAAGATACCACAAAGGATGCAAATGAAAATACCCTTTTTGTCATCCATGCTGGTTCAAAGGACGTCATGCGCACCAGATCCGAAGAGTTGATGGAGAAATATCGCAAGATGATCCAGCACTACAAAAACAAGTCAAGGAATATCATCATCTCAGGCATTCTCCCCAAGATCGACGCACCTGACAAATTCTACGACAAGGCCTTCAGCACAAATAGCCGACTAAAATATTTGTGTCTGAGGGAAGAAGTTGAATTCATCAACCTCTGGGACAACTTCTACAACCATCCTACTCTGTTCCGCAAGGATGGCACTCATCTAAACCCTGTGGGTTCAGCACGCATGGGTCGTCTCCTACACGAAGCAGTCCGCAGCCATGGATAAAAAAATGCCATCCGAGAAGAAGCAGCAGTGACATAAATCATCCAACGCCAAGAAAAAAACAGAGGCAACCGAGGACCACCAGCGATAAGGACCGAAGACAGCGAGGACCGAGGACAGCCATGAACATAAATGTAGATCCGACAAGAACCAAAAATATTATTAAAGAGCGTTCCGTGAGTTCTAAAATAACAAATTTAAAGGTTTTCTATACAAACGCTCGTAGCATACGCAATAAATTTTCAGATTTAGAGGAGCTAGTGTTTACAGAAAATTATGATGTGATTGGCATAACAGAATCTTGGCTCAATACAGAAGATAGAGACTTTTTAGCAGAGTATTCACTTCCCGGTTATGTAATGTTTGAGAAAAGCCGAATACATCGAAATGGAGGTGGCGTTTTACTTTATATAAAAGAAAGTCTTAACCCTACCCTCTTGTCAAAACCTCAAATTGTGAACATCGACGCATCTTTTGTGCTAATAAAGAATAATAAAGGTACAAACATTAATATACAGACCTCCAGCTCAATCAGTGCAAACTGACCGAGAAATTTATGAACAAATTGCAGATGTAAGTAACTCACAAGATACCGTATTCATTTGCGACTTTAATTTACCTGTGACCAAGTGGGGCGATACTCTTACTTCACACTCCGGACATGACTTGTATACGAACTTGCAAGAGAGTTCGCTTTTTCAATTTGTTCGAACGCCGACCCGTGGTAATAACGATCTTGACATTGTACTTGCAACAAAAGAAGAATTAATAGAGAATTTGAATGTTGGTGATGAATTCAGTAACAGCGACCATCGTACGATAACTTTCACTTTAAAGTTTACTAGTAACGAATAAAATAGTAGCATCGAAAAGTCCCTAATTTCAAGAAAGCAAACTTCCATAAACTTAGAGCTATGTCTAAAGAAACTGACGGGAGCTTTTTAATTCACAATACCGACGTAAATACATCTTGGAAGTTATTCGAAGCCACTTACCTAAAAGCAGTGCAACACTGCATACCATCGAAAATACGGCGTCCAGGCCATAATATTAAGCCCAAATGATGGAATAAAGATATTTCAAACTGCCTGCTTCCTAAAAATTTTTGCAAATGATAGATTAAAATCCTCACAAAATGACGAAGAACGGCTGAAATTTGTAGAGCTACGACGCAAAGCCAAAAAGTTAATTAAGCAAAGTAAAAAGACCTTAGAGTTACATATTGTGAATCAAAGTAAAACAAACCCGAAAGAATTTTATAGTTATATCAGAAAGAAAAAAGTAGTTACTTCAACTGTTGGACCGTTAGTCGATGAAAATGGAGAATACACCAAAGACGAAGTACAAATGAGTAATGCCCTCAATACCTTCTTTGTATCAGTCTTTACAACAGAAGACCTCAGTGATATCCCTACACCATCGCCGATTCAGATTGATAATTCAGATGTTCTAAGCAATATCACCGTTACAGAGAGAGAAGTATTGAATTGTTTAGATAAACTCAAGGTAAATAAAACGCCTGGACCCGATACAATCTCGCCTAGAGTTCTAAAGGAAGCTAAGGATGAGCTCTCCAAACCACTGACATTACTATTCAATAAATCCTTGCAGTCTGGAACTATGCCCGATCAGTGGAAGCTAGCCAACGTAACACAGATATTAAAAAAAGGCAGCAAATCCCTACCCAGTAACCATCGTCCAATTAGCTTAACCTCAGTTGTATGTAAAATGCTAGAAACGGTCATGCGAGACAGACTCGTAAATCACTTAGAGGAAAATAACATACTTAAAGATACTCAACACGGCTTTCGTAAAAAACGTTCCTGTTTAACAAACCTCTTAGACTTCTTCTATGATATCCTCAACCTCTACGATGAGAGTAAAGCTGTAGATATTATATACCTTGATTTTCAAAAGGCCTTTGACAAAGTTCCCCACAAACGTTTACTGCTAAAACTAAAAGCGCATGGAATACAAGACGGTGTGTTGAAATGGATAGAAAATTGGCTCAGCGACAGAAACCAAAGAGTAGTCATAAACGGTAAGGCATCTAAATGGACCAATGTAAGTAGCGGGGTACCCCAGGGATCGGTACTAGGACCAATTCTCTTTCTAATTTACATCAACGACATAGATGAGGGTCTCACCTGTACAATCTCAAAATTTGCTGACGATACAAAAATTGCAAATAGCGTACTCTCAAAGGAACAAGTTGACGAAATGCAACACAATCTAGAGAAATTGTCATGTTGGGCCCAAATTTGGCAAATGAGTTTCAATGCGGATAAATGTAAAGTACTACATATCGGATACCTAAATGAGAAAGCAAACTATTCGATGAATGGCACTCAGCTTAAGAATGTAAACAGAGAAACCGATCTGGGAGTAACAATATCGAGTAACCTAAAACCGAGTCAACAATGTTCAGAAGTTGTTAAGAAGGCAAACAAAATAATTGGCTTTATAGGCAGGTCATTTGAGCATAAATCCAAAGAAGTTATCCTAACCCTTTACAATTCCTTAGTCCGCCCTCTTCTGGAATACTGCGTTCAATCCTGGTGCCCTTATTACCAAAAAGACATAAACAAGCTAGAACGAGTTCAACGTAGAGTTACCAAAATGATACCTAGCCTAAAGAACAAACCATACGAAGAGCGTCTTAGAGCATTAAATCTATTTCCTTTAACCCAGCGCAGATTAAGAGGTGACATAATTCAAGTGTTCAAAATCATCAAAGGCATCGACAATATGAACTGTAGTAAGTACTTCACTATCGACCAATCTAATTACACGCGGGGAAACGGTTGCAAAATTATTGGTAAATCTTTTAACTCACACGAATCTAAGAATTTCTTCTTCAATCGAGTTGTCAACTTGTGGAATGGGCTTCCCCGAAACGTTATAGACTGCATCACCGTTGATTCATTTAAACTCCGCGTAGACAAATATCTCGCATCAAACCCGCGACTGACTGTGTTTGTAAATGAATAACTTTATTTTATCCCCCCCTCAGTTACTAACCCATCTGTCCCCTACTAACTTCCTAATCCTGCCACGGACATTAGTTCCAGGGCAGTAATTCCCTTTCCAATGTTCCCTTACCCACTCTAAACCACTGTTTGGACATTTGATCCTCAGTGTTTTGGATGAAAAGCAACCTAGAAGGGTCACTAGATCTGTTGTTGCTTGATTTCCTTTGTTCTCCTTTGTACCATATTACCAGTCTTGCTAAGGCAGCCTCCCAGAAGCTGGGTGTGCTCAACTGCCTTAGGGGGTTCTTTTCCCCTGCACAGCTTCTTGCTCTGTACAGGGGCATAGTGCGTCCTTGTATTGAGTATTGTTCACATGTGTGGGGAGGGTCATCTCACACCGTTCTCCTAGACAAAGTTGAAAGGAAGGCCTTTCGTATCATTAACTCCCGTCCACTCACTAACTCTCTGCAATCTCTCTGTCCGCCGCAATGTTGCATCTCTCTCACTATTGTATCGCTACTATAATCATCAGTGTTCCTCAGAGCTTTCCCAGTGTATACCACCTCCTTTACGTAGGGCACGTGGTACCCGTCTTGCAACTCAATCCCACCCCTACTCTGTGCAACTCTCCAACCCAATTGTGAAACATTACTCTCAAACTTTCATCTACTCAACAGCTGAGCTCTGGAACTCTCTCCCAGAATCAGTCTTTCCCTCTTCCTATGACTTAAATTGCTTCAAACTCTGTGTGTCCAGGCATTTTGGCTCGAACATCCCTTGATTTTGGCCCTGTCACTCTTTCAACTATGGGGGAGGCACTCGCTATAGGCAGTTCTGCCTTTTGCCTCCCTCAATCACATAGAAAAAAACAAAACAAAAAATATTGGGTGTAGTGAAGGTTGGGATCTTACACGATGGTCAGTTTTAGTTCCTCAATTGTTCATCTTTTAACGACCTAGCTTGATTTAGGCCTAACTAAAAAGATTGGTAATTTCCCTAATGACTCTAAAATTATGTTGAATTATTGATCCTGATAACGATTCATGCTCTCCAAAAATAATTTGATACACTACCCGAATGGGCAATACATGCAGTTTACTTAGTTTAGTTAAAATTGGGAAATCTACAAAACAAAAACAGGATATAAATTTAACAATACTTACTTTGTCAATAATTATGCGCCATATATCTCCCATATAAGGAGATTCAATAGCTCAAGGCATTCTTGTGATGTCCGATTTCATTACCCATCTCCCTTACTCAAGGCCAGGGTAGCCAGTAAACACCAGCTATATCTCAGAAGAAAAAATATTCTAATTTGTTCACCAATCTGAGTGGTGACACGGGCAAGACGCAATATCAGTGGTATCTAGATGGCTAAATAACATGAAATTAAGTAACTCAATCATTACAAAAGATTTGGAAGTCATCGTCAGTCGTGATATGAAAAAAATAATAAAAAATGCAATATTGTTTGAAATCAGAATGTTTAGATAGATATCTAGAAGCGTGAATAACAACAAACGTAATTTTAAAATTTCACCGTCCTTAGTAAGGCTTCACATGGATTATGTTTTTAATTTTGCTGTCCATTGTCCATAGCTTGATTGGAAGTGACGGTACAAAGAAGAATGGCAAAACAATCCAGAATAATAGAACATTAGAACATCAATAATATTCTAACGCCTGACGACTAAGGCCAAATGACACAGAATTATAGCCAGAATGGGTTAGAACATTATGGGATAGAACATGTTAAATTTTAACAGAAGTAAAAGATTATTGAGGTAGTGAATATCATGAAATACATGATATGGTCAGTACAAAAGAAAGGGGACATTAGTCTTGCATATATTAGAAGTGTAGAGTAAGAGAGGATATGATACAGATGCTTAACACCTAACGAGCGGCCTAGGCGGTAAATAATATGTAGCCACCAGCGGGGTGTTTTTACCCAAAATAGGGTTGTTTACGTGATCATTTTCATGCCTAAATAAGACCCAGAGCGTAAAACAAGTATCTATCCCTGAAAGGGCATAAACAGAGCTTTCCAATGACACCCAACGATCCTTGTACGACCGCTAGTTTTCTTGCAACAATCGCGCAACACGAGTGCAAAAACCATGTAATTCGGTACTTTCCCTACACAATTCACTGTGTACCGAGTGTGAGAGGGTGGAGGAGGGTGGGATTCATGTCAGTTGGTCCACCGCGGTGGTCTGGAGCAGTCATACGCTCGCTATTCTCCTGCCACCACTTGTCTCTCTCTCTCAGCAACATTACGTGCTGAAAATGGCACACGACTTATGTTGTGAGCCGCCACGTAGTCCAAATTTCTTTCACTCGACTTATGTTGCGCGCCGCCAGTTAAGGGTTAAGTTGTAAGTGTGAAACGGACTGCTGCTCCGTGATAAGCATGCAAAACTTTGGTAGATATGTGAAATAGGCTACCGATTGCTACAGTAGGATCCATAATGACAGAAAGCTTATAAACATAATTAGATAGGCACATGGTTGTGATGTGCTGATTGCCAATGGGATCCGCCGTGAAAGGGCCAGTCCATGGTATAAAGACTAATATTAGTCTTTATACCATGGGCCAGTCAGCCCATGGAGTCAGTCCTCTGAAAAAATCCCTCTTTTATGATTTTTGTATATGTTAATGTTTATGAAGGCCTAGTGGAATCAGGACGCGTATTTGCGTATTTGGCACTTTATTCAGACTAGCATTATACTATTATATTCAGAGTAGAAAAGGAGACTATTTTATTCAGAGTAGAAAGGGAATATGAACGTCAAAGGGTAAATATGACATAGTATGTGTCCCTATAATTCCTACAGAACCTCCTTAACCCTTGTCTATCGGGGCCCGACTTAAGTCCGTATGGAGAAGAAAGGACTATGTGGCGGGGCCCGACTTAAGTCTGTGTGCAATTTTGGTGCAATATTGGCTCTGAGAGAGAGCCGAGCGGTGGGAGGAGCGTTGGTTGCCTCATGACCGCTCGCCACGACCGTCGTGGGCCCACTGACATGTACTCCACACTACTCCACCCTCTCTCACTCGCTACACACGTAATTATGTAACAAAATGACCGTATTTTAGCGATTTTGCCCTTCGGTTGCACGATCGTTGCAAGACAACCAGTGATCGTAGAAGGATGGTTCGTGTGTCATTGGAAAGCTCAATTTATGCCCTTTCAGGGATAATAATAATAATAATAATCTTCTGGTTACTTATATAGCGCCCGTCTCTCCTCCTTCGAGGATTCGCAAGTGCTTGGCTTTCTTTAGTCTACCAGAGACCATTACCCATCCCCCTTGCTCATGGACAGATGGTAACCGCCGGCTGTATCCCAGAAAAACTTTTCAATCTGAGCGGGGATTGAACGCGAGACCTTCAAGGTGGGAATCAGGCACGCTATCAACTGAGCCAGCCGGACGGCTGGCTCATACATACTTGTATTACGCTCTGGCTCTTGTTTATGCATGAAAAAGAGCACGGAAACAACCCCATTTATGGTAAAATCCACACTGGGCGGCACAGTGAACATACTCCACCACCCGCTCTTTGAGTGTTAAGTTGTATAAACCCTCTAATGAAAAACCCGATTAAACTACCAAAATTAGTCAATCCTAATGGGATTAATGAGTATATATTTATTGATTCTCATGATAAACTGGTCTCTCTATTCACCAATGATAGTTTAGGTAAGGTATTATTTATTATATTCGCAAACAAGTTATATGCATTCACTAAGGGGGGAGGGAAGTAATAGGGGAAGATCTATCCTAAATTGCACAGATAGTGGCGGGCGAGATGGCTAGGATGAGTTACTAAACCGAAAGTGGTTGGTTTTTAGGTAAACAACCGTTGGTATAGACAGGAGTGGTTAATGTGCATATTATATCAAGTCATGCTAGCTTAATAGTATTTGAACAATATAAGTAAGGAGTTAACTAGTATGTTAGGGGTATTAGTGGATGAGTAATGAAATTAAGAAGTAATATAATGCTCGGTTAACATGAAATTAGCCAAGAGTGATATGATGGAAAGTATTACTCTGTATGATGACTATTCTATATATTTTATGCACAATATCAACTAGGACTAACTCACATGCCGTGTGTTCCTAGGCCTCTAACAGCGCAGTCTTCGACCCATGCGTGGTTGAGCTGAAAGTTTTCTTGTCTGAGAAAACAACTCTTGGTTGGGAGAGAGGTATCCTGACCAGGATTCGAACCCACTCAGTCCAGGTATGTTTGGGAGAGTTGGGCACCGTTACCACTCGGCCATTAGCGGATAAAGGAAGCCACATTTATTCTTATTTGAAGAACCCCCGCCAACTCGGCTAAGTGACACAATTCTAATCGTCCTGGTAATATTATGGAACCTCTCTGACATTATCAAAACAACTGGTGCCCAATAGTCAATGCCCTGGTCAATAAATAGTCGAGCGAAATCAAGCCTAGTTTGTTTGTGCCTCTTGGTCAAGTTTGGCTTGACAGCTGGTGATCTTTGTTTATATCACATCTCCTTCAATCTCTTGCGTATAGTTTCTGTAGAAGCTTGAATTTGCAAATGTTGCTTAGCTTCGTCGGCATTGGAGAATGGATGGTTATACGTATACTGTTTAATTTCTTGGTTCTGTTATGACGTGGTTTTCCGCTTAGCTCCACTTCTATGTCGATCTGTCAGTTGCCCTTCTTCCTACCTTTTCTTACCACCGGTAAACGTTCCGACACCCCACTCTCCCCCAGTCTCGCTCATTCCAACCATACTACCGCGTTCAGCAACCTTAGCAGCCTGATAAGCCATGACTTGCTGAATGGATGACTAGGTGTGATGTGGTCAAGATAGTATTGAAGGATTTTCTGATCACATCAGTTTCCAATAATTACAGCTTCACATGTTTTTATTTATTTTTTCATTTTGTTTTTTTTTTTACCGAAAAAGGTTCGACCTGGGAATATATTGCGTGAAGTGTTAATGCATGGTTGGAGTGGCTGTAGATATGCATGTAATCTGTAATCAGCCAATTGCCGATATCTGGATTTTGAGTGTGTGGTTGACCTGTACGGTACCCGTCCAGCTAGTAATAGACCACCAACACTAAAAAAGATGTCGCAAGTGGCCTGTTATTCCAGAGGCCTATTTATACAGCTAGGTCAAGAGAGGCTGTGACGCTGACCGCTTCCCCCAGAACCGCATGGCTTACTCGCTAGGACTCGCCAGGACAGAGAATGTAGCTACAGTCTACCTATCATTGTATACTTTCCTTCTCGAGAAAGCTTGTGTTGCAGACAGTTCAGAACTGTTCTTTATTTTCGTCTGTCACAATCCTTTCTATTTTATTTAGTCAATTGAAAGTATTGTGTTAAGTAGTTGAATGATGGGAAGGCGAGCGGGAGAGAGAGAGAGAGACCAGGTGGTGGGACTTGGTGGTGAGTGTGGCGCGTGGCTAGCCCCCTTACATAGGCCTCGCGGGATTCGTTGCCTCCTGCCTAACACTGCCTACTAGGCGGCTGCTTACTGGGCGACTGTCGCGCGCCCTCGTGCCATTCCTGCGAACTGGGACTCCTGCGAGGCGGTCCCTGGGAATATCCTTGTCAGATCCTTCCCAGACAGCATACTCTAAGCATCTCCCATGAACTGTTCCACACTCTTGTCTTAGAATCTTTCTCTCCTACTGCCTCTATCATTTCCACTACTTCCTCACCTTATATTAATATCAATCGCCCTCTGGTTCTCTGCACCCACACCTTGAATTGGTGGCCAGACTGTATTATATGCTGGATCTCACATTTCTTATGTACTAGGTTAAGGTTGAAGATAGTCATTGTCTTTTGGGAGATTGTATTGCTCGGACTGTCTCCATCAATCACTAATGTTTCTACAGGGTTAAATAATGCTAGACTAGGGATCAGGTACCTTGTTGTTGGTGTTTTCACTGTGTGTAGGCTACTTTTGAGCTGCACGACACTACGGATTCTGTGGGTTACCTGGGTGGATCTTTTGTCTGTGTACCTTGGAGTTTAGACTGTGTAGTGCGTGAGGGCTGCTTGCCTAATCCACCCAACACTGTTCTAACTCTATTTGCTTTTACTTTTGAGGGTCGCCAGGAGGATACTCGATACTTGTGATCGAGAATCCTCAAGAGAGCACCCCTTCATATTAACGTAATCAGGCCGCACAGACCCAAGGTCCACACTAGGCTAGGAGCTGCCTTGCTCCACCAGAATTCTGTACCTTTGCGCATCCCAGCTAGACTTTATTAACCCGGGTAGACATTAGCTGGATTAGATCATATACTCTTTTATGCATACCCATTATTTCTACACAAGCATTTTGAGGTCTAGGTTGCTGTAGAGAGACACAACCAGCATAGACCGGTTTTGTTAATAGGAGTACTACTTTTTCGTGGCGAGCATTATTACTGTTGCACCGCTTATAATATTCTTGTGTCCAATAACATTATAGGTCCAGCCTTTTTGTGTTTTTAGCCTACACGTGCATTGTCCTGCCTCTTGCTATTTTGTGGTTCCATTTCCGATACGTTCTTCTTAGTAGCATCCGACATTATTCAGAAGATTCCTTGTTCGGTGCTTGAGGACTTTACAACACTTTCTTTCATAAAGGAGTGACAGATATTATGGATTAATGTAACGTTAAGTAAACCTTCTTCTTGTTTGCATTAGATCACTCTTGTGATTTAATTAAGTTAACTATCTTTTCCTTGTGTACCATAACTAAGCAACCATATGTTATAGGTAATAGGCTGTTTCAGAGAACATCAGCCTACAGTAGAAGCACATAGATACTGAGAGTTAAGATACCCCGCTATCACAGATAAAACTCTGGAGGGTATATGTGTTCTTTGTTCGACGGGATTATATATCAGGGGTTGGATCTAGCGTTTCCGTTGTTCCATTTATGCCAGTCTAGTCCAATGTATAAGAGCCACTGATTTATACGAGACCCGATCGTAACAAATGGTGACCTAGCTCAGGATTTGGTGAACTGACATATAATTGCAGGTTATTGTGCAGATTTGTCTCACAGTTTAGGCAGTGAACATTTGTTGATTTTGTGGAATATTTTTTGAGGACATGCAAGAATTATTTTTTTAGCAAAGTAATATAGCACTTAAGCGGTTTCCGAGAATTTTTTATTGTGAATATTGTGGTATAAGAGTTTGGGGTACTTCTTTTTTGTGTATCAAAGTGAAAAATCTTCAGTGAGCATCATGTCTTATAGCGGATCAGTGCAGGATGAGGACACAGTACGTGATGTAGAAGCTGAGGAGCAGCAGCATGGGCAGGTTGTTAACTTGGTGAACAGTGAGGAGGATGCAAGGAATTTTTTACAATGGCCTGTTACTTCCGACCGGTTAGTGGGTATGAATCGGTACGGTCTCCAGTGCTTAGCCGCAGCTATCGGTCATGTATGTACTAGTGGCATGACCAAGGATGACCTGATGACGTGTGTGCTGGGTGGGGTAACTGGCGTACGAGGTAGGGTGAGTGCTCAGAGCCCTTTGGCCGAGCCTCCCCTTCACTCGACTCCCTTTCCTCCTATTGGAGTACCGACCCTGAGCACGCTCCCGCAGGTGGGTAGTGACTGGCAGGGTGGTTTGCCCCTGGGGGGATCACCGGGTATTTCTAACATCATTGCATCTCCTCCTCCTCCTCAAGGTTTGACCCCGGAGATGCTCTTTCAGCTCGAGCTAGCTAAGATGGAAGAAAGAAAAGAGCTAGCTAAGATAGAAGAGAGAAAAGAGCTAGCTAAGATAGAAGAGAGAAAAGAGCTGGCTAGGATGCAGCAACAGACGAGGGAAGCTGAGCTTAGGACTGAACTAGAATCTACAAGATACTGTGCCGACATGGATTTAGAGAAGTCTCGTGTTGAGACGACGGGACAGCGACTCGGTACTGGAAACCGTGCGCATGATCAGTCTCTGTCGCACCTTCTCAAACTGGTCCCTGTATTTGACGAGTCTGGTGTCACAGAGTTTTTCAATAGATTTGAGAAGAAGTGCCGGGAGCATCAGTGGCCTGAAGTTAAGTGGGCGGCCCTTGTATCCTCTAGACTCGTAGGTAAGGGGCTCAAGGCTTACGATGCACTGCCTTTGGAGTCCTGCGTTGTTTATGAGGAGCTCAAGGAGGCTGTCCTGCGGGCATATGAGCTACATCCCGATATATATAGGTTAAAGTTCCGGGGTGTGACTAAGAGGCGAGACAGTACCTTCTTGGAGCACGCCCGGGACCTGTCCGACGCTATGGGAAACTGGCTCAGATCAGAGAAGACAACTACGTTTGATGAGATGAAACAGTTGATGCTTCTAGAGCAGTTTTATAAGTGTACGGGCGGCGACTTGACATTAAACCTTAAAGAGAAGAAGCCAAGAACTCTCGGAGAAGCAGCAGAGATGGCTGATCGTCGGTTGTCACTAATTCGGGGGTGCGGCTCTTCACAGAGAAACGATGTAGGCGTTAAGGAGCGTTACCCTCCCCCTCCCCGGAATATGGACACACATAAATTTAAAAACAATGACACCAAGACTGATCACAAACCTAGCACCGCCCGGTTTAAGAAGGGTCAGGGGACTTTTACACCTCAGTATAAGTCCAAGGGGAAATTTGAGTGTTATCACGGTCACAAAGAGGGGCACATGGCAAAAGCTTGTCCGAGCAGACCTCCCACGGCGGCTGTGTCATTGGCTCGCAGCATTGGGGTGTTCTAGAAGTCTTCTGTGTTTGCTGGAGGCATAAGATCAGAGGATGGAGCACCGCCAGTGAAGAAGGATCCGGAAGGCTCGAACCCTGTCCGCGATGCCTTTTGCGACCATAGAGGGCATGGCTGCGTGAAGTGGGGGGGGGGGGGCAAGAAGCACGGGGTACAGCTCTTGCGTGACACAGGTGCCTCTCAGACACTCTTGAAGAATATCACTGGTAGACCCATAAACGCGGCGCGGGTAGTTGTGGTGCAGGGAGTTAATGCAACTAGGTCATACCCGCTTGTTAGAATGGAGCTTGAAGTTGACGGTGTGACTCGCGAACTGGATGTGGGAATCGTGGAGAAATTGCCTGTTGGGGGCGTCAACCTCCTTCTCGGCAATGACTTTGCGGTGCCTGCTTCTAAGGTTTCACCCTTAGTCGTTGCCGAGGAGCCGGCCGACGTGAGTAGGGAGGAACAGGAGTGGGTTGAGAAGTGTCAGGTGCAACCAATGGTGTGTGTTGTAACCAGATCTCTCGCATCCAGGGAGTCACAGCCTAACCAACAGTCTTCAAATAAGCGGAGGAACGGTCACGAGAAGGTGCTGAAAGCTGATACGGTGGAGAGTCTAGTACCAGCAGCGCTTCTCGGGGTCTCAGTATTAGCACCGTTATTAGAGTCTGGAGAAGCACCACCACCTGTCACTGCGAGTGTAGAGGCAGGGCTTAAAGAGACTCAGAGGCAGCAACGGTATACACAGAGAGAGCAACGGGATGCAAAGTTCGATGTTGGGGGAGGGCATGAGTTGTTTCACAAACACTTAGACAGGCTAGCTCCCTCAGATATTCGCAAATTGCAGCTAGAAGACCCGGAGGTTCTAAAGTGTAGTGACGGTGCTGTCGAACTTGAGAGTAGAGAACGAATGTTGCGTTGGAGTTGGCTGGCCGCAATCTGGTAGGCTCTCAGGCCCTCATGAAGGACAGGTACGACCACAAGGTGAAACTCAGGGAGTTTCACGTGGGTCAGGAGGTGTTGATACTACTCCCTCTTGTAGATCACCCTTTATCCGCAAAGTACGCTGGTCCTTATAGGGTAGCAGAGAAGCTCTCGGACTTAGATTACCTGGTGGCCACTCCAGACAGGCGTAAGAGCAATCAGTTATGTCATGTCAACCTGATGAAGGAGTATGTGAGGCGCCCACCTGAGCCTCTCACTGTCCCCGTGATGACTTTCAGCAGTCAAGATGGAGAAGGAGAACGGGACAGTCATGCGCAGGTGGATAACAACTGGGATTATCATGTTTCTGCAGATCAGTGGGCGGGAAACACGAGACAGGCGGCTCATGAGGCTTTGCAACACCTACCTGAGCAACAGCGTGTGGCTGTTGAGCGCCTATTTTGTTTATACCCTACTGTATTTGCGGAACACCCAGGCCTCACTACTCAGGAGGTGCACGACGTTGACGTCGGAGACCACCCACCCTTCAAATCAGTGCCCTATAGGGTGCCCCCTATTAAACTTCCGGCCCTCCGGGCAGAGTTGGAGTATAATTATTATGTTGCAACAGGGACTGATCAAGAAGGGGGCGATAAAGTGGACATCTCCTGTAACGCTGCAACCTAAGCCGGATGGCAAGGTGCGCTTCTGTGTTGATTACCGCAGGTTAAACGGCTTGACTACCACCAACCCATATCCTCTTCCCCGGGTCAATGACTGTGTAGACAAGATTTTTTTTTTTATTTTTTTTTTTTTTTAAGAGACAATGAATGGAGGAAGGAAAAACACAGATAAAACAAAAAGGTCCATGTGCCTAAAGGCATCCTCCATTCATAAAATGTTTGTAACAACTGGATTTAAACATTTGTAGATTGTAAGTTTGTGGAAAGCAATTCGAGGGAAGTGAATTCGAAAGAGTAGTAGCTCTGGGGATAAATGAATTCTGATAAGCAGAAGTTCTGCATTGTGGAGGAGAAAGTGTAAATTCATGGGCGCTCTCAGCTGCCCTAGTTCTACGGGGAAAGATGTGGAGAGGCGGCACAATTGAAGCAAGTTCCTCGGAACAATTGCTGTGAAATATCTGTAGAATAATGCAAGGGATGCAACGTTTCTTCGTATGGATAATGTAGGAAGGTCCTGTGTGATTGCAGGGTTATTGATTAATCTAATAGCTTTATTTTGAATTTTGTCCAACTGCCTCAATGCAACCACTCCACTTCTACCCCACAGAGGTGAACAGTAATCCATCTGAGAACGCACATGACTTTTATATATCACGGCCAACTGCTCGTCAGTGAAGAATTCTCGAACTCTGTACAGGAGTCCCAGTTTTTTAGAGGCATTCTTAGTAATGCTTCTAACATAATGTGTCCAGCTCAAGTTAGTAGTTAATGTTACACTGAGAATGTCAATACTAGGGGAAGTGGGAATATTTACATCATTACAAAATATATGGGAGTCAGTGAGATTCTGTCGGTTAGAAAATTGAATGTATTTGGTTTTCTGTGCATTAACCCTTATTTAGCGGCGAGCAACATAAGTCGAGTTAAATAAAGCTGGACTATGTGGCGGCGCTCGACATAACTCGAGTGGCAATTTCAGCACGTAATGTGGCTGAGAGAGAGAGACAAGTGGTGGCAGGAGACTAGCGAGCGTATGACTGCTCCAGACCACCGCGGCGAACCTACTGACACAAATCTCAGCTCCTTCCTCCCTCTCTCACTCGCTACATACTCAATTATGTACTGAAAGTACCGAATTACCTGCACTCGCGTTGCACGGTTATTGCAAGAAAACTATCCATCATACAAGGATCGTTATGGTGTCATTCGAAAGCTCTGTTTATGCCCTTTCAGGGATAGGTACTTGTTTTACGTTCTGGGTCTTATTTAGGCATGATCACGTAAACAGCCCTATTTTGGCTAAAAACACCCCGCTGTGCGGTACACATAAATAAACCGCATAGGCCGCTCGTAAGGTGTTAAAGGAAACTAGCTTCTTTTGTCCCCATCCATTAATTCTAGAAAGGTCCTGGTTCAGAGAAATTGCAGTGTTTATTTTTGAATTTATAAGATCGGGTTGGGTGAAAGAATTGGTAAATGTGAAGGAACTGTGGAGTGTTGAGTCATCTGCGTAGGAATGTATTGGATTATGAGTGGTAGATATGAGATCATTGATATGAATGTGGAACAGAATTGGCAGGGCCAAGTTCTTGACCAAGGTGGACCTGGTAAAAGGTTACTGGCAGGTGCCTTTGTCTGAACGGGCGAAAGAGGTGTGTGGTTTTGTGGTGGATGGTGCTACATATCGTTGTAATGTCATGCCGTACGGTCTAAAGAACGCACCAGCGACCTTCCAAAGCTTGATGAACGAGTTAGTGGCTGACATTCCGAACTGTACCATGTACCTGGACGACGTCATTATCTACGATGACGATTTCAAGAGCCACTGTGAACATGTAGAATCCCTATTTAAGAAATTAAGCGAGGCAAACTTGGTGGTCAACCTGGGAAAGTGTGATTTTTTGCGGGCTACCGTGCAGTATCTGGGGTTCATGGTGGGTTTGGGCCAGGTGTGCCCCCCACAGAACAAGATATTGGCTATTAACCACTTCCCCAGGCCGTCCGCCAAGAAGCAGATCATGAGGTTTTTGGGCATGATTGGTTACTACCGCCGCTTTATAAAGGGCTATTCTACTGTGCTGGCTCCTCTGACGGACCTATTGGCCAAAGATAGAAAGTTTAAGTGGGTGCCTGAGTGTGAGAGGGCTTTTTTGCTAGTAAAACACCTGTTGTGTACTCGCCCAATCCTCAGGGCCCCGGACTTTAGCCGACCATTCCAGCTGGCAACTGATGCCAGTGGTGTGGGGGCTGGTGCCGTTCTGATGCAATCAGACGAAGATGGGCTGGAGCACCCAGTCAGTTTCTTCTCAAAAAAGTTCAACTCAGCGCAGAAGAACTATTCAGTAGTTGAGAAGGAACTGCTGGCGATTGTGCTAGCACTCAGGCACTTTGAGGTGTATGTTCCAGCCTATGGACCAGTTGTGGTGATCTACACCGACCATCACCCCCTCAAGTTCCTGAATCAATTCCATAACCGGAATATGAGGCTGACCAGGTGGTCATTAATGTTGCAGGAATACAACCTAGACATACGCCATATTGATGGTTCTGAGAATGTGATTGCAGATTGCTTATCGAGGGTGGAAGACTGATCACATCATCACAAGGGTAGCCTCCTACTTTGGTTTGATTAGTATGTTTACGTCTGGTGCTTGTTGGCTCGCGTGTGTAGCCCAGCGTATTGGGTCGTAAAGTAGGAGTTGCTGTGTTGGTATAGAAGAAAAAACTAGGCTTGCCCCTGTAGTGCAGCCGCCATAAACATATTAAAAATATAAAAATCCTATAAAAAAACTCTTTCTTTGATAGTTAAATTTGTTTTAAGTATGTTATAGCAGAAATTCTGAGTTGTACTCCTCTCAGAAGGCTGGGCTAGTGAAGCTCGCTCTTATGAGCATAACTATGTAATTTAATCTATTGTGTTGGGAAGGGTTGTTCATTTTTATAATGTGTTATTTTGAAGAGAACTGTGCTTTACATTTCATTGTCGCTGGGTGGCTAGGAGTGGCGAATTTTGTATGGGTTCTGCGTGTCAGATTTAGAGCTCATAGTTGGAGCCTCTTACAAATCTTGTGTGGGGTGTGACGCTCACCGCTTCCCCCAGAACCGCATGGCTTACTCGCTAGGACTCGCCAGGGCAGAGAATGTAGCTACAGTCTACCTATCATTGTGTACTTTCCTTCTCGAGAAAGCTTGTGTTGCAGACAGTTCAGAACTGTTCTTTATTTTCGTCTGTCACAATCCTTTCTATTTTATTTAGTCAATTGAAAGTATTGTGTTAAGTAGTTGAATGATGGGAAGGCGAGCGGGAGAGAGAGAGAGAGAGAGAGACCAGGTGGTGGGACTTGGTGGTGAGTGTGGCGCGTGGCTGGCCCCCTTACATAGGCCTCGCGGGATTCGTTGCCTCCTGCCTAACACTGCCTACTGGGCGGCTGCTTACTGGGCGACTGTCGCGCGCCCTCGTGCCATTCCTGCGAACTGGGACTCCAGCGAGGCGGTCCCTGGGAATATCCTTGTCAGATCCTTCCCAGACAGCATACTCTAAGCATCTCCCATGAACTGTTCCACACTCTTGTCTTAGAATCTTTCTCTCCTACTGCCTCTATCATTTCCACTACTTCCTCACCTTTCATTAATATCAATCCCCCTCTGGTTCTCTGCACCCACACCTTGAATTGGTGGCCAGACTGTATTATATGCTGGATCTCACATTTCTTATGTACTAGGTTAAGGTTGAAGATAGTCATTGTCTTTTGGGAGATTGTATTGCTCGGACTGTCTCCATCAATCACTAATGTTTGTACAGGGTTAAATAATGCTAGACTAGGGATCAGGTACCTTGCTGTTGGTGTTTTCACTGTGTGTAGGCTACTTTTGAGCTGCACGACACTACGGATTCTGTGGGTTACCTGGGTGGATCTTTTGTCTGTGTACCTTGGAGTTTAGACTGTGTAGTGCGTGAGGGCTGCTTGCCTAATCCACCCAACACTGTTCTAACTCTATTTGCTTTTACTTTTGAGGGTCGCCAGGAGGATACTCGATACTTGTGATCGAGAATCCTCAAGAGAGCACCCCTTCATATTAACGTAATCAGGCCGCACAGACCCAAGGTCCACACTAGGCTAGGAGCTGCCTTGCTCCACCAGAATTCTGTACCTTTGCGCATCCCAGCTAGACTTTATTAACCCGGGTAGACATTAGCTGGATTAGATCATATACTCTTTTATGCATACCCATTATTTCTACACAAGCATTTTGAGGTCTAGGTTGCTGTAGAGAGACACAACCAGCATAGACCGGTTTTGTTAATAGGAGTACTACTTTTTCGTGGCGAGCATTATTACTGTTGCACCGCTTATAATATTCTTGTGTCCAATAACATTATAGGTCCAGCCTTTTTGTGTATTTAGCCTACACGTGCATTGTCCTGCCTCCTGCTATTTTTTGGTTCCATTTCCGATACGTTCTTCTTAGTAGCATCCGACATTATTCAGAAGATTCCTTGTTCGGTGCTTGAGGACTTTACAACACTTTCTTTCATAAAGGAGTGACAGATATTATTGATTAAAGGAACGTTAAGTAAACCTTCTTCTTGTTTGCATTAGATGACTCTTGTGATTTAATTAAGTTAACTATCTTTTCCTTGTGTACCATAACTAAGCAACCATATGTTATAGGTAATAGGCTGTTTCAGAGAACATCAGCCTATAGTAGAAGCACATAGATACTGAGAGTTAAGATACCCCGCTATCGCAGATATAACTCTGGAGGGTATATGTGTTCTTTGTTCGACGGGATTATATATCAGGGGTTGGATCTAGCGTTTCCGTTGTTGCATTTATGCCAGTCTAGTCCAATGTATAAGAGCCACTGATTTATACGAGACCCGATCGTAACAAGGCGCATTGTGTAAGACAAATTGCCCAAATGTTTCTTTCCTGCCCGGGAATGGAACCTGTATCCTTTTGGCTGTGAACCAAGTGCTGACCAATATGCTACGGACCACTGTGTGTGTGTGTGTGTGTAAGATTCTGTAAAATAGAACTTAAATTATATACACGGTAAACTAAATAATGTTTAGTTATACTCCCACATCATGTCATCGAAGTTAGATTCACAAATCATGATACGGTAACGATAATTGTCTATATTGTAATAGTGGCTCATAGAAACAGTAAGAACTTTAGCTGTATATTAACCCTTTGAATACCAGCGACGTCTTTTCAATTTTATTCTAGCTAAACTTAGACGATATTATGCAGCTTAGGAAGGATCTGTGATAGTTAAAAGGGTTGGTTGAGATGGTTTGAAGCCTTATTATGGCTAGAGGTCTTTCCGAAGCTGCATAAAATCGCGTAATAGTTGCTAGAATAGGAAGAAAAGGACGTCGCCGGTACAGTATGGGTTAATACACGTTGTTATCATTAATAATATTACCTGATGCAGATGTTGCAAATAAAACTACTCGTATAACCCAGCACTGCAAGATGATGCAGATTATAACATACCTGTATTATCTAAAGAGTGTTAACCCCTTGAAGCTCTGATGCGCTTTAGCACTTTATTTTGCTATCATTAGACGATTTTATTCAGCTTAGGAAGGATCTGTGGTTATTAAAAGGGTAAAGACTAGCTCGATCAACCCTCTGACTTTCATATACCCTTCCTAATCTGAATAAAATCGTCTAATAATTACCATAACACAGAACAGAAATGCGTATCGGATCTTGAAAGGGTTAATTAGATAAAAGAACACAATTATTTACACCTCATTGTTTTATCACGGAAATCAGTGAAGAATGTGGGTTTATAACACTGAACTTTGCCTTCCGTTTCTGTGTGTGTGTGTGCTAATTAATCTACAAATAGTGTAGCGTGAAAATCGATAGATATTAACCTCAGTGAGAGAGAGAGAGAGAGAGAGAGAGAGAGAGAGAGAGAATGAACCTTCTAATATGATACAAACAAATAATGATAGCAATATTGTCATATGTAGCGCCCTGCGTGTGCGAGTACTGTGTTGTCTGTGTGCACTGGCGCAGGCGGTGGCGTCTGCCTAGACACCACGGGTCTTTGCAAGACACGATCACACACATGGGCTTGGGACGGGAGCGCAAACTAGACAGGTGCCACGTACCTAATATTGTCGCAAAACTTAGTTTGGCTACTGTACATTAGAATTATTTAGGCACCCTGAGTAGTCACCAAGCCCCAAAATACCGAAAATGCACTGTACGCAATCCTCGGATTTCCACTCTAATGTTCACATATTGAACGCATGATAACTACCACTAAGCTACCAGTCCGCAATGGTTATCATACCAAACTGTGAAGTAGAGATGTCTAGCAAGTCAAAAATCACAACTAGAATTTGCACACCCAAATGATACCTGTGGGTGCATTTTCGGGTCTTGGCTCATGGACTAGAAGGATTAAGACTGTCTTGTCCAGCCACTGATTTATGAAAACGGGAACAACTTCTAATACAGGAACAAATGATGTAGATTTAAATATTACCTGAGAATTCCCCATGTAGGGAGAATATCTCCAGACCTCTTATCGAGGCCAAGTCCTCTATTTATGCGAACTCTAAATTCTCTCTCCATACCTCTCACTTCCCTTCTTACACACACCCCACAGATGTGACAGAAAACTCTGTTTCACGTGGACAATGCCTGGAGAACTCAACAGTGCATGAGTAAGGTGTAGCAAAGTCTGACACGAGTAGAACAAGACCAGGAAATCACATTGATTCAATCTTTTAGAATGTACAGTCACCCACCTAAATATACAGTTCACTGCAAGTAAATTACCTTAAAATTATATGAGAGTTGTAATAATTATATATACAGTATATATATATATATCCCCTCAACTGTTCTTTGTATTCTCCTCACGTTCTGTGTATGATTTTAGCTCTGTAGCTTACCTTAGACACCTTAAGGTAGTAAGGAAATTGAACACTTATACATGATTTTCAAGTGATCTTTTCGGGTGATATCGTTTCCAGATGGCTGGTCGACACCACTGACAGGATTGTTGTCTTCCTTCTCTACTTGACTTAGAAACCAGGTCACTATTATTATTTGTTTTGGAATTAGGGTTGGTTTCTTATTTATTATTTTACCCTCCACTATTTGTTGTCTATCCTGTTTAAATTATATATGGGGTGTTTTTTTTTTTTTTTTTTTTTTTTTTTTCCCCCGTCCAACTACTCCCTCTCCGGCATAGGCTGAGAACCTGTTCATTCAAACTTTATGGACGGTGAAGCCTGTGAGGTCTCGTTCCAATCTAGGGAGTGAGACATGTGAAGCACTTTTAGTTGCTCTCTCACAGCTCGAAGCAGCCCCATCTATGAAGCTGCCTCACTCAAATGCTTCACTGTCTCACCCTCCAGACTCGGACCCTCACTCTCAGAACGCCACCTATTGAGCAATTAACCCACTAGGCATTGTCACCCTTGTTACGCTGGCCAGCTTGCCAGAATGCACTCGTAATTCGCTAGCGCTCGCCAGGCAGTGAAATGGGCTACAATAATCGTAGAACGATGTTCTTTCTTTCATAGAGTTCATGTTGTCACAGACAGATCAGTGGTGATCTTTATTCTTGTCTGTAACACTTGGAAGTATTTTATATCATTAATAGAATATCAGATGCATTGTGTGAAGTTAAAGAGAAAGAGTGAGGTAGGCAGCGAGGTGGTAGTATGTGCTGCCTCCCTCGCTCGGAGGAGTTTTCCCACGCTCCTGATTGGCCTGGCGAGTCACGTGACTTCTGCTCCTCGTGACGTAGTCGTCTGTGATTGGGTGCCGCTGCCTTTGTTGGTGCTGGGGAGGCTCCTTCCCACGTGTCTCCTGCAGAGCTTGGCACGGCGTGCTTGGTCCTACATGTCCTTTGCAATCTGTCCCCCATATAACCTCCTATACTACTTTCTCTCTCTCTGAACTTCTTCATTTTCATACTTCTCTCTTTATCCAATTACTTATCCCTTCTGGTTCTGCATACGACTTCCATAGTCGGCCAGTCGTATTACCAGCACCAGCTCTCCATATATGTTTGCACTAGTTTTAGGGATTAGTAGAGTCATAGTCAAATGGTATCATAGTGTTGGGGTGCTTCTAATTATTGAGATGTTCTTCCTTATTATTTAATGCTAGACAGTGGAAGGTATCTTTGGTCGTTGTCTGAGTTATGTATGTGGCAAGTCAGAGCCTGTACAACATCGACGAAGCTAGCTAGCCTGTAACCCTTGTGCATATTTTTCCTTTGCGAGTGTAGCAGTATACAGGTGAAGGGCTTTTGCCTATACTTACCTGTATGCTTGCTACGTCATTTTGTTGACCTTTGTGGAGCGCCAGGGTAAGACCAGATACTTGAGATCTGGACTTACCAAGAGAGCCTCCAAGTCACTTAATGTAACATAAGGGAAATCTGTTCAAGGGGAGACTAGGCTACGAGCATGCTTGCGCTCTGCCTAGTTTTTTAGTACCTTTTATGCCACTGCTAGACTTTATTAGTGAGAAAGACAGCATTGTGTTTATTAACTTTCATTGTGTATGCTTTAGGAATTATTCACGCCTTATTTTAGCCTAGGTTGATGCATAGTGCACAACCCAGTTTGGGTGTTACGTTGGCTAAAGAAGTACTGTTTTGAGTGGCTATTATTAGTGCTATCACAGAGTTGTTGCACTCCCTTGTTATATATATGTATCCTACTTATTGGTGTATTTAAGATACACGCTTTGGTGTCCTGCCCCTGCATTTATGTCTGTTCTGTATTAACGAGCATCTTAGAGCACCAGACGTTTTCAGAAGATTCTATACCTGATTGCTGTAGGACTAGACTTCCAGTGTTTTCATAGAGCATTGAAGAGTTTAGTGTTGAGTACAGACTCACACTAAAGTTAACGTAAGCATATACTCCTTTATTAAATCTTATTATAGTTTATTCAAGCATTGTTATTACTTAAGAGCATTTTATTAACGTAAAGTACTCCTTTTGTGAGTAGGCTTTGCCGTCATCGGTAAGCCTTTGTAGAAGTGCACTAAAACCCAGTTAATTGATACCCCGTTATCCAGTAGATTAACTCTGGAGGGTTTTAAGTGTTTTGTTCACCGGCGTAATAGTTCGAGGGTTTGGAATTAGCGTTCCATTGTTGCAGATATAGCCTATCATCTAGTCCATTCTTGAGTGCCCTTGTTTATTTCGTAGTGCCGGTCGTAACACCCTGTAACATATTTTGTATATGGGAATATTCATACAGTGGTATTTAATTGGGGAACAATGATGGTATTTTGTTGGCGTTTTGGTGGGCTTTGTGGTAATGCATTGATAAGAGGTACAACACAAATTCCATTCCAGTAATATATTCCCACTGACATATCGGGATTTGAACCCGGGTCCATTGGATTACCAGTCCAGTGGCAAGACCACTCCACCACACCTCTCCTAAAACTGGACTATAAAAGATGATCGGAAGCAAATGGATAAACAAGGAATATCCCACCAGAAGAATTGGCGAAGTACCGGTAATAAGGATGGCATGGGAGATATAACTTGGATAATTGTGAAGATAATGGCAGGAGAGTATGTAGGTGAAGAGGGAAGATGAAAACAAACTTGAAGTACAGACAAACAGTAAATATGAACTAGAGACAAACACATGATAAAGGAGAATGCAAAACATATGGCTTGACTAGTAGATCTGGCTACAAGGAATCTGACCGGAAGCTGTGTGAAGAGAAATGAGGTGTGAAGTGTTCTGAATGAAGATGGAGAACGACCGAGGGTAATGGGTGAAATGGAAAATGGAATCTTTAGTTTATATTAATGGAATAATATATAGAAATTCAGAAAAATACGAGATCATGATATTTGTGTTGAAACATTGTTAACATAGGAACATTAATTTGTAAACTTTAATAATACAGCAGAATTATAATACAACACTTAACTTTTCCTTGTAGCTTCATATTATGACCCCTGTATACGATCTTAGAAAAACAAAAATGTATGCTTATGGGTCTACATAAGTCTCTGTTACGACGGTATTTCCACCTCATTTCCTGCTTGCCCATTTTTCTACACACACACACACACACACACACTAATACATATACCCACACATATACACAAAATACCAATTCATAATATCTACGATAAGGAAGTGTAAAACATTATGGTTTTTAAAAAAATTGCTACGTTAATATAAAAAAAGAGGTTCAATGATAAATTGTGATAATGTGAATCTTATATAGAAATAATGATTATCGACAAACGAAAATATTTGAAGTTAGTTGTGTGAAATGTGTTAAAAGTGTTGATTCAGTCTAATTTTAATTGTGTTTTTACTGCGCAAAAGAAAGACGGCAGTTAATATGAGGGAAAAGAGAAAGTATAATCGTGTGATCAACGGTGATGCTTCTAAATATACTAATGTCATCACCCAACAAACTCCTGTCACAGTTGTGGATGAAATATTTGTCTGTCGGACCATATTGGATATTGTGGCCTTGAGAGTGAGTGGTATGTATGTTTGTGTGTGTGTGTGTGTTCAGGATTGCAAGTGTGACGTTAACCACACCGTTAGAACCGCATGGCTTGTCCTACAGTGACTCGCTAGGATCGCCAGGGCAGTGGATGTGGCTACAGTTGATGTATTATTGTGTGCTTTATTTCATATGAAAGCTCGTGTCATGGGCAGCCCAGAAAGGCTCTTTGTTTTCGCCCATGTCAAGGTTTTATATATTTAATTGCAAAGTATATGTTTTATCATTAAGTAGTAATGATAGGATTTGAGAGAGAGAGAGAGAGAGTAGAACAGAGTGAGAGGAGGCGCGCAGCGTTTTTTGCCATGCTCGATGATGTCACGGCTGGCTGGCCTCTTGGGGATTGGTTGGAGGAGTTTTTTACCATGCTTGGTGACGTCATGTTTGGCTGGCTTCTTTGGCATTGGCTGAAGGAATTGTTACCGCTTTGCCTACGTGGTGCGAGCTAGTGCTAGTATATATACAGCTCTCTTGCCACTCTCTCCCTCAGATCTGGTTTCTAGAACGCATCCCTCTTATCCCATTGATATCTGTCTCCCTCACTGCACCTGAGAACCTTTTCCTCTGCCTATCTCTCTCATTTTCCATATCTTTCACCACCTTTTATTAATATTATACCCCCTCTGGTTAACTCTGCATAATCAGCTTCATGCTGGCCAGTTGTATTGTGCATTAAGGTCTTATATAACCCATGTATGTTTAGTTGTTAACCCTCCAGCCCCGGGGGCTATAGCTTACGACTGTGCTCCGGTACCGGGTGTTTTGACGATCTTTGGCCTATGTTAACTACTCTGTAAGTCAATGAATATGTCATGTAATGTTGTGAATAAAAAAGAATAATGTTCCACAAACCTTCCTCTGTCGAATGGCGTTGAGTAGAGGTCTCTAGCCCCTCTGGTTGCATAATGGTGAGCGCGGGAAGACGAGTGCTTTTCGGCGGCAAATTCTTCCCGCGTTTGGACGCGTCGCCTCGGCCATGGCTACGACGCACCTAGCCGCTCGCCGCGCCAAAGTATTTATCTCCCTTAGAAGATTTTAGTGTTTGATATTGAGAATGTGATGTTTATTTGATATTTTCTAGTTATTTTGAGGCCAATTATATAAAATGTTTATTAGGGTATCACTGTCACTGATTATTGCTAATTTTCACTCGATACCGTACATTTTATTAGTAATTGAGGTAGCTTATGTTGTATTAGGCACTGATTATTCGTTATCACAGGTGTTTATTATACTTGGCCATCAAATATTAGGTCTTGTGTCACTTTCACTTTGACAAATATGCTTTAGAGTGTCACTGTCACTGATAATGCTAATTTTCACTCGATACCGTACATTTTATTAGTAATTGAGGTGTTATTGTTTATTAGGCACTGATTATTCGTTATCACAGGTGTTTATTATACTTTGGCCATCAAATATTAGGTCTGTGTCACTTTCACTTTGACAAATATGCTTTAGGAGTGTCACTGTCACTGATAATGCTCATTTTCACTCGATACCGTACATTTTATTAGTAATTGAGGTAGGTTATTGTTGTATTAGGCACTGATTATTCGTTATCACAGGTGTTTATTATACTTTGGCCATCAAATATTAGGTCTTGTGTCACTTTCACTTTGACAAATATGCTTTAGAGAGTGTCACTGTCACTGATAATGCTCATTTTCACTCGATACCGTACATTTTATTAGTAATTGAGGTAGGTTATTGTTGTATTAGGCACTGATTATTCGTTATCACAGGTGTTTATTATACTTTGGCCATCAAATATTAGGTCTTGTGTCACTTTCACTTTGACAAATATGCTTTAGAGAGTGTCACTGTCACTGATAATGCTCATTTTCACTCGATACCGTACATTTTATTAGTAATTGAGGTAGGTTATTGTTGTATTAGGCACTGATTATTCGTTATCACAGGTGTTTATTATACTTTGGCCATCAAATATTAGGTCTTGTGTCACTTTCACTTAGTTATATGATTTGTAAACGTTTTATATACAATTTATTGTGTCTTTTTTCACTGATTTATATATTTCTATAGGTTCTAATCATATGAATGTCACTTGGTATATACATATGTGTCACTTTCACATATTATTATGGTGTAATTGTATTTGTATCAATGTTCTCATAATACATGACTTTTGTATTACAATACATTGGTTTTCTTCCACTTTTTGCCTATATATATTATAGTGTACATATTGTCATTTATTTGGCAATTTCAGTATGATTATTAGAACTCCAGCTTGGAGTGGTAATCAAAGAAGCAATCTACAGCACAGAGTGCCACCTTGCACTCCACACACTCCAGGGTTGACTTTTTACCTGACCTCGGCTTCACCCTGCTGTTGTAGCAGACATGGCACCGCTTCTGCTGTGTTCTTCCGGATTCATTCTGAGGCAGGGAACCAAGCCTGTGCCTAGTCAAGTATTGAGCAGACTGCAAGCGGTCAATAACGGCGGGCCCAGGATGTGCCACTGCCCTCTGTGGCATAGCATACTTCTCCAGGAGCTCCGTCAACACCTGCTTTTGGAACCTCCGCAGGCTATTGAACTTCATGGGTGTGTTCACATTCCGAAGCTTGTATATGTTGTAGGCATTCAGAACTGACATGTCCACCATATGCAGAAAGAACTTTTGTACCATCTGCACGAGGTACGCAGGCAGTCAATGAAGCCTATCTGCATGTCGGACTTGTCCACCAGCCTCATGTTGATGTTGTAGTCCAGGACAGCATCGGGCTTGGTCACCCTGGCCTGGGTGCGGCGATCCACCTTGCCAGTCTCCACCATTTCCCCCTTGTGGATGGTGGTCAGGAGGTTGACCTTCCGCTGGTCGTGCCAGTGGATAGCCAGAATGGGCCCCGAGTTCTTCTTGAACACATCACCTTTTTTGGTCTTTGGAGGGAAAGGTGGCATGCCCTTCCTTTTCCCTCGTACTGTGCCTACAGTCCCCGTCTTGCGCTCATGCAGGTACTGTGAGAGAGTGGGGGACGTGTAATAATTGTCCGTGTAGAGGACGTGATTCTTATGAAAGTAGCGGTCCATCATGGCTTGCACCACTGCTCCGCCAAAGCCAATGAGGGGGTCCACAAGCAAGTCCCCTTCCTTCCCGCTGTAGACCAGGAAGTCCAGGACATAGCCAGTTTGGCAGTCGCACAGCACAAAGAATTTTATGCCAAAGCGATGTCTTTTTGAGGGGATGTACTGCCGGAAGCTGAGTTTTCCCCGGAACAGCACAAGAGACTCGTCAATGACGACCTTGCGGAAGGGCTTGAAGTAGGAGGTGAAGCGTTCTCGCATCATCTCATACAACGTCCTAATCTTCCACAGCTTGTCTGGGAGGTGGACGTCAAGGTTGGTGACAAGATGGAGCGCTGCGAGGATATCAAGGTACCGGTCGCGAGACATATATTTCCCGAAGGCAGGGGTGGATATCAGATCATTGGTGATCCAATAGTCAGGCAACCTATGCTTCTTGACATGAGGCATTAGCATGGTGAGTGCCAGGAACACCATGAACTCTTTATGAGTCACTGGGGTCCACTGCCTCATGTGGCCCTTGGTCACCTTTCCCAAAAAGTGGACCTGGAATTGGTGCTGCTTATTTGTCTCTTTGACAACATAGCCTACCACCTCCTCATTAAAGAAGGCCTCAAACAGTTCGTGTGGTGGAGCATTGGGGCCTGCAGGAAAATTGGGGGTAACGCCTGAACCCTCCAGTACCTCATCAAAAGCTGGCACATCAGGGTTGTATGCATCCTCATCAACTACGTCTTGCCACTGAAAAACGTAGAATGGGTCTTGTCTACGCTGACGAGGAGCTCCAGCTGGTGGCCCAGCACGCCCACGGCCAACTCGGGAGGCGCGCGCCCTAGGGCGGCGAGGGCGGCGGCCAGGGCGGTGGGCAGCACGACGGGCAGCACGACGCCGGGCCAAGCGGATGGGTCGAGGGTCGTCGATGTCCATATAGTCATCGTCAGAGTGGTCATCTTGCCCTGACGGTGGACCTATGTAATCATGGCCAGAGTCTTGAGAGAGGTGCCCTTCATCATCAGTGGCCCCCACATAATCTGGCGGGGAACCAGTGATGCGTGGGCGGCGTGTGGGTGGGCGAGGTGGGGAAGGAGTGGCAGGTGAGGCTGTGTCCCCCCGAGGTCCCGGGCTCCTTGGCCTGCGACGAGTGACAGAAAGCAATGTTTCACTGTCACTAGGGCCAGGTATTGGTGATGCGAGCTCAAAGACTTCTTCAGGAAGACATGTTGAAGGCGGGAGAGGTGGGGAGGACCGTGGGGAAAGTTGCGGGGACGTATGGCTGGGGCCGGCCGGGGTGGACGCCGCGGGAGCCTCGAACAAAACTCTCTTACTTTTCTTAATTTTCTTGGTATATTTCCTACCTTTCCCCTTTTCGGCAGCAGTATGTCTCCTGTCGGGGGACCTAGGAGGCAAATAGGCCGAAAGTGTGGGGTCCTCAACCCTTGGCAATGGTGGGGGTGGTGGGGAAGAATGCGGGGCATCCGGGTCATCTTGGGTGGCGTGGGTAGATAAGGGAGACAATGGCGGACGAGAAGGGTCACCACGCTGACCCTCACTCACAGCCTCATCCTCACCAAGTAGTTTTGCTTGTTCCCTAGCTGCCGCGGCCGCCTTCTCAAGTATTTTCTGCTTATACAAATGTAGCTTGAAAGGCGATTTACCTGGGGAAGGGCTTGGCGTCGTGTCACTTAAGCGAAATTTGGTGAGTGACCTTGAACTCTCCCACTCGCTCACTCTCTCAAGTTCACTGTCTTTAGGTAAACCAGCTTCCTCAACAACTGGTACATCACCTTCATCACTCTCATCACTGTCATGTTCTCTCGCAAATCCCAGGAATTGCTCTTCTTTATCACTCTCATGGCCATAATCACTCGACTTATAATTACTGGAGTCGTCACTGACTTCATCATCAACATTATGCTTGGCATCAGCTCGCTCATAAAGTCTCAATGTCGTCTCAATACCTCCGGGAGATAACACATTTAGGCGATGGCGTCGGGGTAAGGCGCGACGAACAAGCAAGGGCGTCGTAGGAAGCACGGTATCGGACACAGCGGAATCACTATTTGGCGTACTGTCCATGATGGCGTCGGGGTAGATACTGTTGCTGTGGCGGAGTTTACGCCTGGTGGCGCCACCTACCGTCCCACGATACCGAAAATGTACGTGCGGCATTCGAAAGCACGCATGCAAGCAATGGGCGTTCAAGAGCCCTTCCGGGTTGCGCGGGCCGAGGTTGTTATGGGCGTTCAAGAGCCCATCCGGGTTGGAGGGGTTAAGATAAGTTGATCACGAAGCATTGGTTGGCATTCACATTGTTCAGTACCGCTTCCTATAATTATTAGTGTTCTACTGGATTAGATAATGCTAGACTAGGAGTCTGATATTATAAGGTATTGTTACCAATGGGTGCTGGCTTTAGTTAAAAGCTGCACGACATACCTGAGAACTGGAGTTGATTGGGTAAATTCTAGTCTGTGTGCCATTGAGAGTAGAGCATGCACGAATGATGGCTTTTTGCCTATACCATTCTGCACTGTTCTAAGCTCGTTGTTTGTCTTTGAGGTACGCCAGGAGAACGCTTAATACTTCGGTATCTAGAACGTTATAGCTTAATACTTCGGTATTAAGGTATTCGGTATTAAGGTAAAGAGAGCTACCCTTAATTATAACGTAATATTTGACGCACAGACTTGAGATTTGCACTAGGCTAGACGGCATGCCATGCGCACCAGTATCTCGTATCATTGACTCTAGCTAGACTTTATCAGTCATAGTAGACATTAAGTACGGTATATTAAACCAATTATTCTTATTATGTATACCCGTTTATGATTACACAAGCATTTCGCAGCCTAGTTTGATGTATTGAGACACAAACGACTTAGGCTCTTTTTGTTGATAGGAATACTGCATTGTCGTGGCGATTATTATTATTGTTGTGGCGTTTAGGATATTCTTGGCTCCGACTGCATTATATCTCCTGCCTTTTTGTGTGCATAGCCTGCACGAGCATTGTTCCGCTGCCCGTCTTTTTGGGTTCCATTTCCGATTCGAGCATCTTGATAGCATCTAACATTTAAAGAAGATTCCTTGTTGGTGTTGAAGGACTTTAGTGCACTTTCTTTCATGCAGGAGTGCCTGACATTTATTGATTAAAGTAATGTAAGCTGTAACTTCTCTTACCACCTTACTTTGCATACCATAACCAAGCACCTTCGGTTATAGGTAGTAATAGGCTGTTTTCACATAACATTAAGCCTTCAGTAGACGCACATTTATTGAGAGTTTGATAACCTATTATTGCATATAGAACTCTGGAGAGTATTTGTGTTCTTTGTTCACTGGGAATATACATCAGAGGTTGGATCTAGCGCTTTCCGTTGAAGCATTTATGTCATTACTAGTCCAATGAATAAGAGCCCTGATATATTTAAACCTCAGTCGTAACAAATGGCGACCTTACCTAGGATTTGGTGAACCTACATTTATTAGCAGGGAACATTTGTTGTTTTGGGGAATATTTTGCGGGGATCAGCAAGAATATTTTTTTTTTGCAACATAGTATAGCCCTTGAGTATTTCCGAGAATTTTTGTGTGTATATTGAGGTATAAGAGTTTGGGGTGCTTCTTTTCTGAGTATTGAGGTGGGAAATTTTTGTGAGCATCATGTCTTATACCGGATCAGAGGAGAATGGAGACACAGTACGTAATGTCGAAACTGAGGAACAGCAGTATGATGAAATGGTTAATCAGGTGAACTGTGAGGAGGATGCTGGGATATTTTTGCAATGGCCTGTTACTGCCGAGCGGTTGGAGGGTATGGAGCAGTACGGTCTTCAATGCCTGGCCACAGCTATCGGTCATGCGGGTACTAGCAGCATGACCAGGGATAACTTGATAACGTGTGTACTGGGCAGGGTGACTGGTGAGCGAGATGGGTTGAGTGCTCAGAGCCCTTCGGCCATGCTTCCCCTACACTCGACTCCCAGCCATCCCAGTGGTTTGCCGACCCCGAGTACGCTTCCACAGTTGGGTGGTGACTGGCAGGGTGGGTTGCCCCTGGGGGGACCACCGGTAATTTCAAACATTGTAGCACCTTCACCTCCTCAAGGGTTAACTCCAGAATTATTGCTTCAGCTCGAATTAGCCAATATCCAGCAGCAATAGAATCAGCTAAGATCGAAGAGAGAAAGGCTATCAGGGAATGTGAGCTTCAGCGTCAGAATCAGCAGCAAATAGAATTAGCCAAGATAGAAGAGAGAGCCAAGATAGAAGAGAGAAAAACTATCAGTCAGCAGCACATAGAGCTAGCAAAAATCCAAGCTGATTTAGAGTCGACTAGGTACTGTGCCGACATGGACGTAGAGAAGTCGCGAGTAGAGACAACGGGACAGCGACTTGGGGCTGGTAACCGTGCTCATGATCAATCTCTCTCGCACTTGTTGAAACTGGTTCCGGTGTTTGATGAGAGTGGTGTAACAGAATGTTTTGCACGCTTTGAGAAGAAGTGCCAGGAACACCAGTGGCCAGAGAATAAATGGGCAGCACTTGTATCCTCTAGATTAATAGGCAAGGGTCTTAAAGCCTACGATGCGTTACCTTTGGAGTCATGTATTGTGTATGAGGATCTCAAGGAGGCTGTCCTGAGGGCTTACGAACTGCAACCAGAAACGTACCATTTGAAGTTCCGGGGTGTAACCAAGGGAAGAGATAGCACCTTTTCGGAACACGCCCGGGACTTGTCCGATGCTATGGGGAACTGGCTCCGATCTGAGAAGGTAACAACATTTGATGGAATTAAGCAGTTAACCCTTAATTAGCGGGTCACCACATAAGTCGTATTTAATAAAGCTGGATTATGTGGCGGCGCTCGACATAGGTCGAGTGGCAATTTCAGCACGTAATGTTGCTGAGAGAGAGAGACAAGTGGTGGCAGGAGACTAGCGAGCGTATGACTGCTCCAGACCACCGCGGCGAACCTACTGACACGAATCTCAGCTCCCTCCTCCCTCTCTCACTCGCTACATACTGAATTATATGGGGAAAGTACCGAATTACATGCTTTTTGCACTCGCGTTGCACGGTTATTGCAAGAAAACTAGCCATCATAAAAGGATCGTTATGGTATCATTCGAAAGCTCTGTTTATGCCCTTTCAGAGATAGGTACTTGTTTTACGTTCTGGGTCTTATTTAGGCATGAAAATTATCACGTAAACAGCCCTATTTTGGCTAAAAACACCCCGCTGGGCGGTACATATAAATAAACCGCATAGGCCGCTCGTAAGGTGTTAATGATGTTGGAGCAGTTCTTTAAGAGCACGGGCGGTGATCTAACTTTGAACTTAAAGGAGAAAAACCCAAGAACTCTAGTCGAAGCAGCAGAAATGGCTGATCGACGGCTGTCGTTGATTCGGGGTTGCGGGTCCTCACAGAAGTACGATGCAAGTGCTAGGGACCGTTATCCTCCCTCTCCCCATAGCAATGACACATTTAAACAAAAGAGCAATGAAACTAAAACTGAATCCAAACCTAACACCACGCCGTATGAGAAAATTCAGGGGCTTTTTACATCACAGTATAAGCCGAAACCGAAATTTATGTGTTTTAAGTGCCACCAGGAGGGTCATAAGGCAAATGAGTGCCCTAGTCGACCTCCTCCGGCAGCCGTGTCTTTTGCTTACGGCATTGGAGTGTTCAAGAGGACATCGGAGTTTGTTAAAGGCAATTCTTCCGAGGTAAATACACTGCCAGTGCAGAAGGATCCGGAAGGCTTATTCCCTGTCCGTGATGCCTTTAGTGACCACAGGGGACTCGGTTGTGTGGAGTGGGGGGTAGAAGACATTAGGTGAGAATTTTGCGTGACACTGGGGCATCGCAAACACTGTTGAGGAATTTCACTGGTAAACCTGTAAATACGGCGCGGGTGGTTGTGGTTCAGGGAGTTAATGCAACAAGGTCATACCCGCTTGTAAGAATGAAGATGGAAGTTGATGGTGTGACTCGTGACCTGGATGTAGGAATTGTGGAGAAGTTACCTGTTGGGGGCGTCGACCTCCTTCTCGGCAATGACTTTGCGGGGCTTACTTCTGAGCCCTTGGTCGTTGCCGAGAAGCCGGCCGACGTGAGTAGGGAGGAGCAGGAGTGGGTTGAGAAGTGTCCGGTGCAACCTATGGCGTGTGTTGTCACTAGATCTCTTGCATCCAGGGAGTCACATTCTGGTCAACAGTGTTTAGACAAGCGGAGGAAAGGTACCGAGAAGGGGTTGAAAGTTGATGCGGTTGAGAGTTTAGTATCAACGGACATTCTCGGGGACTCATTATTAGGACCGATTTTCGAGTCTGGAGAAGACCCATTAACTGTTACTAAGAAGGCAGAGGATGGGCTTAAAAAGACGAAGAGACAGCAACGATACACGTAGAGAGAGCAACGGGAGGCTAAATTCAATGTAGCAGCGGGGCATGAGTTGTTTCGCAAACACTTAGATAAGCTTGCTCCTTCGGACATTCGTAAATTGCAATTAGAAGACCCGGAGGTTCTTGAATGTGGTACCGGTGCTGTCGAGTTGGAGGAGGACAGTGATGCACAGTCGGGAGATGTAGCAACAAGGTATCCTGACGCGTACTCTATGAGAAATGGGTCAGCGAAGACGGTGGTCCGAAACTTGCTAGTGTATTTTTCCCGGTATGGTTACCTGTAGGGGATTCAGTCGGACCAAGGATCCAACTTCACTTCTAGCCTCTTTGTTCAAGCAGTGCCGCAGCATGGGATTGTTACGGTTGTGTCATCTGCGTATCATCCGGAGAGCCAGGGTGTGTTAGAGCGATGTCACTTAGCCTTGGAATCTGTGCTTCGTTATTGTTGTTTTGAGAGTGGGAAAGGTTGGGATCTTGGCCTGCCATATGTTTTGTTTGCTGCACGGGAGGTACCTGGGGAAAGTTTGGGATTCAGCCCTAATGAGCTCGTCTTTGGACACCGTGTCAGAGGGCCTCTCCATATGGTTAAAGAAATATGGGAGGGTGCAGAAAAACCTTGTTCTATGCTCAAGTATGTCCTCGACAGTCGAGAACGGATGTTGCGCAGTCTGGAGTTGGCTGGCCGTAATTTGACTAGCTCTCAGGCCCTCATGAAGGACAGGTACGACCTCAAGGTTAAACTCAGGGAGTTTCACGGGGGTCAGGAGGTGTTGATTCTACTGCCCCTTGTAGGACATCCCTTATCCGCGAAGTACACTGGTCCTTATAGGGTGGTTGAGAGGCTATCGGACCTGGATTGCTTGGTGGCCGCTCCAGACAGACGTAAGCGCAATCAGTTATGTCACGTTAATCTCATGAAGGAGTATGTGAGGCACCCCCCTGAGCCTCTCACTGTGCCTGTGATGACGTTTAGCAGTCAAGGTGGAGAAGGAGAACGGGACAGTCAAGCTCAGGTGGAGGATAACTGGAAGGATAAGAAAGTCAGATGGGCGCCTGAGTGTGAGAAGGCGTTTAGAGTAGTAAAACACCTGTTGTGCACTCACCCGATCCTCAGGGCCCCTGACTTTAGCCTACCTTTCCAACTAGCAACGGATGCTAGTGGTGTGGGGGCTGGTGCCGTCCTTATGAAAAAGGACGATGATGGGCTGAAACATCCTGTTAGTTTCTGCTCGGAGAAGTTCAATTCAGCCCAGGAAGCTGCTCTGTTGTCGAGAGGGAGCTGCTGGCAGTTGTGCTTGCACTGAGGCATTTCGAGGTCTATGTTCCAGCCTATGGTCCGGTCGTTGTAGTTTACACAGATCATCACCCTCTCAAGTTCTTGGACCAGTTTCACAATTGGAATATGAGGCTGACCCGGTGGTCACTAAGGTTATTGGTATATAACCTGGACATACGCCATATTGCCGGTTGTGACAACGTGGTTGCAGATTGTCTTTCAAGGGTATATGATCCTGGGTAGATTGACACACGGGTAGCCTCCTGCTTTAGTTTGAATAGTATTTTGCGCTTGGTGCTTGTTGGCTCGCGGTTGTAGCCCAGCACATTGGGTCGTAAAGCAGGAGTTGAGCGTTTGGTATAGAAGAAAAAACTAGGCTTGCCCCTATAGTGCAGCCGAAATAAACAAATTAAAACACATAAAAATCAAATAAAACTATTTCTTTGATAGTTGAATTTGTTCAGTATGTTATAGCGGTAATTCTGAGTTACACTCCTCTCAGAATGCTGGGCTAGAGAAGCTCGCTCTTGAGGAGCATAACTACATAAATTGTGATTTAACACCTTACGAGCGGCCTATGCGGTTTATTTATGTGTACCGCACAGCGGGGTGTTTTTAGCCAAAATAGGGCTGTTTACGTGATCATTTTCATGCCTAAATAAGACCCAGAACGTAAAACAAGTACCTATCCCTGAAAGGGCATAAACAGAGCTTTCGAATGACACCATAACGATCCTTGTATGATGGATAGTTTTCTTGCAATAACCGTGCAACGCGAGTGCAAAAAGCAGGTAATTCGGTACTTTCGGTACATAATTGAGTATGTAGCGAGTGAGAGAGGGAGGAGGGAGCTGAGATTTGTGTCAGTAGGTTATAGCGGTAATTCTGAGTTGCACTCCTCTCAGAATGCTGGGCTAGAGAAGCTCGCTCTTGAGGAGCATAACTACATAAATTGTGATTTAACCTATTGTGTTGGGGAGGGTTATAATATTGTAAAATGATTTGTTGAGGGACTGTGCCAGATATTTTACTGCCTCTGGGTGATGGGAAGTAGAGTTATAGCATGGGTTCTAACCATCAGATTTTTTTGAGCTTTGGGCCTCTGAGAAAAATCTTGGGGGGGGGGGGGTGACGTTAACCACTCCGTTAGAACCGCATGGCTTGTCCTACAGTGACTCGCTAGGATCGCCAGGGCAGTGGATGTGGCTACAGTTGATGTATTATTGTGTGCTTTATTTCATATGAAAGCTCGTGTCATGGGCAGCCCAGAAAGGCTCTTTGTTTTCGCCCATGTCAAGGCTTTATATATTTAATTGCAAAGTATATGTTTTATCATTAAGTAGTAATGATAGGATTTGAGAGAGAGAGAGAGAGTAGAACAGAGTGAGAGGAGGCGCGCAGTGTTTTTTGCCATGCTCGATGACGTCACGGCTGGCTGGCCTCTTGGGGATTGGTTGGAGGAGTTTTTTACCATGCTTGGTGACGTCATGTTTGGCTGGCTTCTTTGGCATTGGCTGAAGGAATTGTTACCGCTTTGCCTATGCGGTGCGAGCTAGTGCTAGTATATATACAGCTCTCTTGCCACTCTCTCCCTCAGATCTGGTTTCTAGAATGCATCCCTCTTATCCCATTGATATCTGTCTCCCTCACTGCACCTGAGAACCTTTCCCTCTGCCTATCTCTCTCATTTTCCATATCTTTCACCACCTTTTATTAATATTATACCCCCTCTGGTTAACTCTGCATAATCAGCTTCATGCTGGCCAGTTGTATTGTGCGTTAAGGTCTTATATAAGCCAGGTATGTTTAGTTGTTAAGATAAGTTGATCACGAAGCATTGGTTGGCATTCACATTGTTCAGTACTGCTTTCTATGATTATTAGTGTTCTACTGGATTAGATAATGCTAAACTAGGAGTCTGATATTATAAGGTATTGTTTCCAATGGGTGCTGGCTATAGTTAAAAGCTGCACGACATACCTGAGAACTGGAGTTGATTGGGTAAATTCTAGTCTGTGTGCCATTGAGAGTAGAGCATGCACGAATGATGGCTTTTTGCCTATACCATTCTGCACTGTTCTAAGCTCGTTGTTTGTCTTTGAGGTACGCCAGGAGAACGCTTAATACTTCGGTATTAAGGTTTCTCAAAAGAGCTACCCTTCATTATAACGTAATATTTGACGCACAGACTTGAGATTTGCACTAGGCTAGGCGGCATGCCATGCGCAGCAGTATCTCGTATCATTGACTCTAGCTAGACTTTATCAGTCATAGTAGACATTAAGTATATTAAACCAATTATTCTTATTATGCATACCCGTTTATGATTACACAAGCATTTCGCAGCCTAGTTTGATGTATTGAGACACAAACGACTTAGGCTCTTTTTGTTGATAGGAATACTGCATTGTCGTGGCGATTATTATTATTGTTGTGGCGTTTAGGATATTCTTGGCTCCGACTGCATTATATCTCCTGCCTTTTTGTGTGCATAGCCTGCACGAGCATTGTTCCACTGCCTGCCTTTTTGGGTTCCATTTCCGATTCGAGCATCTTGATAGCATCTAACATTTAAAGAAGATTCCTTGTTGGTGTTGAAGGACTTTAGTGCACTTTCTTTCATGCAGGAGTGCCTGACATTTATTGATTAAAGTAACGTAAGCTGTAACTTCTCTTACCACCTTACTTTGCATACCATAACCAAGCACCTTCGGTTATAGGTAGTAATAGGCTGTTTTCACATAACATTAAGCCTAGAGTAGACGCACATTTATTGAGAGTTTGATAACCTATTATTGAATAAAGAACTCTGGAGAGTATTTGTGTTCTTTGTTCACTGGGAATATACATCAGAGGTTGGATCTAGCGCTTTCCGTTGTAGCATTTATGCCATTACTAGTCCAATGAATAAGAGCCTTGATATATTTAAACCTCAGTCGTAACACAAGCTAAACAAACTAAATCACCTTTGATAAATACTGATACGAGTACATAATATATCAATTGTAAACGTCATCAAACACAAACAAGAAAACGCAATTTGTTATTATACCCTAGAATGATATTTACCTGTGAAAATAAGATAAGATAGAGATTGAGATTATTTCAGAATGTTCTCTATGACCATGCTGTTGTCCATGATTTAGTTTTAGGTTCCTCTCGGGTGGCTCTATCTGGCAGGTGGGGCCTGTCCCTACCTCTAAAGATACAGTTTGTTCTCATATCCCTTCTTCCATTCACCATTTCGCTGCTACCGAATGCCGTTTCCCCATTGAAAGAACACTCGCGTCCCTGCTGCTTGGTTTTTGTAGCAACATATGTAGGGGGCCCGACGACTTGAACACACGTTTCCCTAGAATCATGTTTATACCTACTTACACAGTAGAAGGGTATAGGGACTTAATTTTGACAGCCCTTTGACTCAATAACAACAAGAGGTAATCATAAAAGTAATATTCAATCAATACATATTCATGAATGAATAATATTTGTTGAAATGCCATGGACATTGTTGTTCTGCTAAGCCTATAATATCTTGTATTCCTTGAGGCTTTACTCAACCTCAAATCTTCAATGACTCAAAAGAAAGACTAACAAAAGTTGCCACCCAGTAACACTGAAAAACCTATTTTGACATTGACTCAAGACCATAAAGCCCTGGAGTTCCATAAACAATCAGATCATTTAGATACTTTTTTTTTTTATTAGCAATGAGCTGCATTTGAGTAAATCATTGTCAGATACACTGTCGATTCACTTTCCTCTTCGAGCTATGAATGACTAAACCTCTTCTAATTTTCGGGGAAGGGTTCCAGTTTCATAAACGGCAATCAGGATCGCATGAATTCCCCAAGATCACAATCATCCAGACTCCCTGCTTTCAGACGTTTCCCAGAAATGCCACAAATACCAGATGGTTTCCAGCATGTCCCCCAGGGCACAGCCTCATTCACGTTTACAAGGTAGATTAGCTCTTCATTAAGGAGGGGTCATACACAACAGTGGCTGGTTATTCACCGAGTAATTCTGGTAGTTAAAGGGGATTACATTTGCGTATAGTTACTCAAAGACAAACAAGCAAGGTCAATAAGTTATATAACTAAGCTAGCTCTATTAACATCCTGGCTCCGTCAAGGCTTCTATTTACTAACTCAAATATTTTACTGCCAGCTAGAGGGAATAGAATGCAAGTGTCATCATTCAAGTCAATAAATGCAAGTATTTCATTGCAGTAAGTAAAGAATCATTAATCTATAAGAAGTAAATGCATCCGAACAGAGCTGTTACTAACACAAATTGCCACTATCACACAATTATGTAGAAACGGGTATTAAATATATGTGAAATGCATTGGCAAAGTTGTGAACCGTTAGAGCCTCCAACACAAACACTGTAATGCTGATATATGTCACGGTGTTCCGTTGGACCTCAACACAATTTAATTTACTGTTAGTCACATTGCTTCGTGTAGCAGCACATCTAAATTACTAATATTAAACTGATGAATTTCAATAATGTGTATCAGGTAATCCAAATATGATGTCAACCGTATACTTAGAAGCAAACGAGAACACACAATAATGACCACATTAAAACACACAGAATAATGACAAGTCTATGATCCATGAGAACCACCATAACAAAGACAGTAATCTGATCACTACCACTGTTGGTCACCAAATGATCTCTTTTACCACCAGCCACACCACCTACTATAGTCTCATAGGCTGGCTGCTGGGGTGTTAATGAAGGATAAACATGCACCACAATAACTACCTTTTTGCAGTACCAATAATGTGTAATGGATAACTGTCATACTTTTGCAATGTTTTTCTTTTCCAGTCTACCCTTTTAAAGTATTTGGGATAGATATTACAGTTGTCTGAATTAATATAGTCATATGTATTTTAGTTTGTATTATTATACAATTATATTTTATATAAAATCATATTGGATGCAAAAACTAAGTGCTTGAGTCAAAATGTAATTGCATTACTAAACTAGGGAGTTTAATTTAATATTTGTTTTATATAAGTGAATATTTGTTTGCGTAAATCTGAATTATCAAGGTTAAGCCCTCACTTCTTAGTTCTGCCAGCACCCACCAACACTCATACATACAAACACAAATACCATTTAAAACTCTTGGGGGATGAGCTGGGAAATTTGGCACCACTTCACCTTCTTATTTCACACGGCGAGCTTCTAATCGCTGGATTATTCTTCCAACATGACCTCCTTCTCCCTCCTCCCAAACCATCTCTTCTGTGTACAATACAGGGCCTTGTGGAGTAAGTGAGCTCTGGTTTGGTGAGCTAGGGCTACCCGGGTCAAAGGAACTATATTGTTTAAGAGTAGATTATTTGCCCCTTTCCATTGATCAGTGCTATCATCCTACGTAAGGGATAATGGGGGCTCGTTGGGATAGGCATGGCACCTGTGACCTAACCCGTGGCAGCAATCTCTCCCCTATTTATATCTGGCTTGAGGAATATGATTGGTGGACGGCTCACTCGGCCACTACGAGTGACAGTTTCCCGACCTACAATGAAATGAGGTATATTTTGCCTTGTTTCTGTTCTTCAGACAGAAGATATGTTGGCAACCTCCTTTGCCTCAGACCAACAAGAATAGTCAGTGGAAGAGGTATTAATATTTGTTCTTCAAACGTATATTCCGCTCCTATTTCGCCATTCCGGTTACCTCGGTAATACTGGTAGAATTTGTGGACGGTGTACCGTCCACAAATTCTTCCAAATCTCGCTTGTCATTCTTACCTTCAGTATATACTTTCATAATACCTAATGGTATACAAAACAATTAATGTGTTATAATCAATTATTAACCAACTGCATTTCAGTATTTTTGTTTTGTTTTCTATATTCCAGCTATTTCCTCCCGGGCATAGGCTGAGAGTCTGTACCTCCAACCGCTCAACATGGTGAAGCCTGTGAGGTCTTGTGACTGTGAGGTCTTGTGACTGTGAGGTCTTGTGACTGTGAGGTCTTGTGACTGTGAGGTCTTGTGACTGTGAGGTCTTGTGACTGTGAGGTCTTGTTCGTACCCTTATTTTAAGAACGCCACATATTGAACAATTAACTCACTAGGCATTGTTCCCCTGTAGCATATTTTTAATATGGAAATAATCGTACAGTGTTATTTATTCAGGGTACAATGAGGGTATTTTGGGGGGTATTTCGGTGGTCTTCGTGGTAATTCACTGATATTAGGTACAGCACAAATTATATCCCAATAATATCTTCCCATTGATGCATCAGGATTCGTACCCGGGACGCATATAGCCCAACTGTATTATGGTTCGGCACTACTGGTGAGGTCGGTTCCGCAATGCCTATTTAATGGCTAACTCAGCTAAACTCGCGCATATTTTACCGTACCGTATGGCGCGGCAAAGAGAAGACAGAATGAGACCACAGTTTTAAATCTTATATATTTTATTAGTTAAAAATAACATATTTACAATAGTATACATATCGTATATATATATATATATATATATATATATATTATATATATATATTAATATATATATATATATACTGTATATATATATATTTCAATCTATCTAAACAGGATGTATACCATTTAACCTAACCTAACCTAACCTAACCTAACTAATCAAATATATAAGATTTAAAACTGTGCGCGAGTTTAGCTGAGTTAGCCATTAAATAGGCCGCACGGAACTGTTCTCACCAGTGGTGCCGAACCATAATACAGATGGGCTATATGCACCCGGGACCATTGGATTACCAGTCCAGTGGCAAAACCACTCCATTACACCTCCCCTATATGCACGATTGGAGTACAATTAATGCATCAACTACATTGACAAAAACAAAAAATAAAAAATAAATATTCAAAATAAATCATGGATTAAAATAAACAAATATGAGTCTAATATGAAAGTAGGAGTTCAGTTTTAGTAAATGTGAAATACAGCAGCATACACAACGCTACTACAATGATGTTTAATCTGGATACCAAATGATTACACTGAGGGGTACTAATAAGAAAGTTGTCAAACCTGACAATTTATATAGGTTAATACTCTATCTGTGGGCACAAAATGAAAATGGTGACCGATTTATCGTGTTGAAGGGACAATTGTGCCCGTTATATTTGTTTCCAATGTCGTTACTAGTAATATCTGAGGCACAGGCTATATATAATAAACATTAATTATCTCTCTCTCTCTCTCTCCAACAGGTAATGGACCACTTCAGCCCATCCTCCTCTCCTCCCTCTCCCCTTCATTACCTGCCACATATATTATTCAACAGCGGTTCCAAGCCTGCAAACGTCTGCCTGATGAGCTGTTGGTGAATGGTGGAAGTGACCATATTGACCCACACACAAACAGACTAGGGGCCACTATACCATGTTTGTGTATAGTGAACTACCATCATATCGGGTTTTTGATTGCAAGACTAAGTTACATATTTATTAACCCACGGGACCCCAGCCCCACAGTGTATCTGTCGGCAATGTATGTAACGCTAAACCCCAGCGCCACATACGTTGCATCCGCTACTTCGAAATAATTTACTCTTATCCTATGGTAGCTTTTTTATTTATTTATTTATTTATTTATTTTTGTATTTTTTTTTTTTTTAAGAGACAATGAACAGAGGAAGGAAAAACACAGATAAAACAAAAAGGTCCATGTGCCTAAAGGCATCCTCCATTCATAAAATGTTTGTAACAACTGGATTTAAACATTTGTTGATTGTAAGTTTGTGGAAAGCAATTCGAGGGAAGTGAATTCCAAAGAGTAGTAGCTCTGGGGATAAATTAATTCTGATAAGCAGAAGTTCTGCATTGTGGAGGAGAAAGTGTAAATTCATGGGCGCTCTCAGCTGCCCTAGTTCTACGGGGAAAGATGTGGAGAGGCGGCACAATTGAAGCAAGTTCCTCGGAACAATTGCTGGGAAAATATCTGTAGAATAATGCAAGGGATGCAACGTTTCTTCGTATGGCTAATGTAGGAAGGTCCTGTGTGATTGCAGGGTTATTGATTAATCTAATAGCTTTATTTTGAATTTTGTCCAACTGCCTCAATGCAACCACTCCACTTCCACCCCACAGAGGTGAACAGTAATCCATCTGAGAGCGCACCTGACTTTTATATATTACGGCCAAATGCTCGTCAGTGAAGAATTCTCGAACTCTGTACAGGAGTCCCAGTTTTTTAGAGGCATTCTTAGCAATGCTTCTAACATAATGTGTCCAGCTCAAGTTAGTAGTTACTGTTACACCGAGAATGTCAATACTAGGGGAAGTGGGAATATTTACATCATTAAAAAATATATGGGAGTCAGTGAGATTCTGTCGGTTAGAACATTGAATGTACTTGGTTTTCTGTGCATTAAAGGAAACTAGATTCTCTTGTCCCCATTCATTAATTCTAGAAAGGTCCAAGTTCAGAGAAATTGCAGTGTTTATTTTTGAATTTATAAGATCGGGTTGGGGGAAAGAATTGGTAAATGTGAAGGAACTGTGGAGTGTTGAGTCATCTGCTTAGGAATGTATTGGATTATGAGTGGTAGATATGAGATCATTGATATGAATGAGGAACAGAGTTGGGGCCAAAACTGATCCCTGGGGAACACCAGCATTTATTGAGTGAAATTGAGAATAAAGGCCATCTACCATTACACATATTTTTCTGTTATGAAGATAAGAAGAAATTAGTGGAACTAATGATGCAAGGCCGTAGTGTGACATCTTCGACAATAAAGATTGATGCCAGACTCTATCAAATGCCTTTGATATATCCAGTGCTATTGTATGTGTTTCACCATGTTGGTCTGTAGCTTGTTGATTTGATGCGTAAGAAGGCAAGGAATGTCTGCAGTTGATCGACATCGTCTAAAACCATATTGCCTATCACTGATTAATTTATTTTTCTCCAGATGCTTAATTATGTGATTATTTAATATAATTTCAAAAACTTTGCCAGAGTGGAAGTTATAGCTATTGGTCTGTAGTTTGATGGATCTGAAGAGGCACCTTTTTAGGAACTGGATGGATGTTTGCTTCTTTCCAGGGTACTGGGAAGCATGAGGTATGAGTACACAAACGGAAAATTTTTGCCAATACAGGAGCGAGCACCAAGGAGCAATTCTTAAGTACTATTGGAGGAATTTCATCTGGACCAGGAGCCTTATCTACTGAGAGATTCTGCAAAATAGTTTTGACATGTCTGGTGTGGATCTTAAGTGAGGGAATTTCAGGTGAATTAAAGTTAAGTACAGGGACATCTTGATTTATTTCATCTAAGGTTGAGTTGGTGGAGAAAATATCTGCAAGAAGGTTAGCTTTACCTCGTGGGTTACTTACAAGATTGCCAGTCGGAGATTTTAATGGTGGAATGGATGAATGTGAAGTTGGATTTGAATGAGTTAAGAGTAGACCAACATATTTTGTTATCATTTGGATTATTTAGAAGTTTATTTGCCTGCTTATGGAAAAAGTTTGATTTTAGTTAGGTTTAATACAGTTTTGGCATGATTTCTGATGTTTCTACAGTAATTAAAGGCTTCATGTGTTTTTGATCTTGTGTATGCACTGTAGGCTACTGCTTTTTGTTCAGTACT